>OU618538.1:22323704-22591204 GCA_914829495.1 Eilema sororculum
GTTATCGAAGATAACCGAAGGAACTAAGGTGGGGTAGAATGCCCAATAACTCACTACTAACCTATAATATTCTTCTCCAAAATTTAATTATAATCGATTCTGATACAATAACAAACAAAGGATCAAGAGTGCCTTTCACATCTATAAGTGAGGATGTAACTTTTGTTTAATGGCGTAAGTTATCGCCTCAGTTTATAGTTATATCAGAATACATTCAATCCAGATCTTATCTACACAATCGTCAAGTAAGTTGGGCTCCAGAGGCATTTGGCATATTAGCCAAACCGATAAGCATGGAAATCCACAAGGGCCGAACGCAAATCGTACGAATACCGGTTAGTGAATGTACTAGGCATTTGCAATAGTGCAGCTAACTGCATTTGTTGCAACAGAATACAGCCTTGCATTCGCTGGCCATGGACCAATATACCCGCTTTCACGCACTAAGCCAGCCTGTGACTATTGGTAGTCGACCCGTTTGTTTAAAATATGAATATTGATTAGATGTAACAAATGTTTGTAAGTCATTATCAAGTGGTCGATTTCTATGCAAATGTTATGTTGTGTATTGTTAATGGCAACATAAGTAGAGAAGAAGGTAATTTCCGAAATATTTTTTTTTTTTATACAGGACACGTCAATTTGACTTCACCACGCCTGATGTTAAGCTAAAGGCAAAGTCTCGGAAAGAGGGTCACCATCGTAAACATTTACCATGTTAACAGTGGTGGCACTCAGCTTGACGGCCTCATTAGATGCCTTTTCACGCCCCGCTTAAAGGACCCGGGACTGTAGGAAGAAGGAAACACGTGAGCTGGCAGGGAATTCCAGGTCTTAGTGGTGCGGCATAGGAATGAATCACTGAAACGCTTGGTTCTAGCAGGTATACTCTGCACCGTAAATGGATGACATCTTATCATATATATATATCAATTATGATTGAGCGAGTAAGTACCCACCTATATGCTATAGAAAATGCTTGCTTTGTTTGTCTGCCAAAAAGCATACCTTGTACTATTGTAAGTTTTTAAGTGTTTAAAAGATCGGTTTTTATATTAGCATTATTAAAACACTTTAAAGCAGTGGTAATTAATGCAAACGGTATGATATATAGATACTTATTTTAGATAGGACGGGTCGACTACGACCTATTAACCAACTAAATTATGGCTCAACTTAGCAAACGTAGATTACTATTATGATGAGTAATAATAGTAATCTTACGTTTACAATCGATAATTGTACTCATTAATGCTTGCTACCTGTCACTTTTACACCCATGGACAGACGGCTAGGTTCGAAAGTTTTATAGGAATAGATAACTTAATTGCCAAAGTCATTACCTAACAATTTATAACCTACGCACAAGAGGAGTAATTACATTGTATACATGCGTTATGAATGAATTAGTGTCATTGCATCACAGTTCATTCTACACGTGGTAATGACACGAGTTGATTCATTAACGTGTGACTATTCGAGTGAGCTTTTAATTAATACTCGATTTGCTCCAATTATTCAGTTCTGTGCAAGCTCATTTTGAGTTTAATCTCACGTAGATTTCTCAAGTGTGACTTCTGTCGTACTAAAACGGCACTTGGACAGTTTTAATTTTTGAAATGTTCTTATCATTTGTACATTTATCATCGTTATCGTGGATAAACATTTTGGGACCGCAGTGAACTCGGAGTTCAGGATCCGCCTGCCGGTTTTCAGATGGTTTTGGTCGTCCAGTGTGTTAGTCTTAGGTAATTTATACCCCCCCCCCCCCCCCCTAAGTTGAATACCCCAAAGGTCCAAAAATTTTTCAATGCAGTAATACATTTAACAAAGACTAGATGGTTAAATAATCCCCCTACACGTAATACCTGTAACTACAAGCAATCTTGAACAATTATAATACACATTGTCCAGTTTGCAAACAGCCCACTGGAGAATGTTATTGTAGCCACAAATTGTTTGCATTCAATTTAGTCCTGTATCGGTTGCGTGGCTAGGCGGCAGTATAGATCGATTCATATATATTGAACATAAAATACGTTTACGTGTATACGTTTCTTGGATGTATTTTAAATATAACAAGGAGTACTATTGCGGGGGAAAAGCTCAAATTCATCAAGCATAGATTATTATTACAAAACAATCTGCGTGCGCCAGGGCCTTTTATATCTTGCTATTTAGGTTCAAGATATATAAATCGGGCTATACCTATAGAACGTGATTGTACCTATGTAGATCGTACATAGTATTTTGGTAGTAGTTCGATACAGCCATGTCTGATTCGTATATAGCGCTGCCTGCATCAAATATTTTGTTTACTGATTCAAAAAGGAAATTTAAAAGATGAGACTAGCTAGATTAACGAAATGAATTACCCCTGCCCCGTGTATTCTTCACGATTAAAAAAATTACCAAGGCACAATCTTGACTAGCGTTCTTCCAGGTTTATGTTTCAGACCATTATGTAGGTAGTTTCTACCGGTACAGTCAGCATCAGAAAGATGCTGTCGAACTTTTTACCCCCTTCCAGTTGACTGATTGCTCTGATATTTGGTACACACCTTTAGTTTGGACAGTAATACCATTTAAATCAATAAAACAGTTTGATTTTCTCTTAATACGAGAGTTATAACATCATTTTGAGACTTCGTCGACAAGATATTTCTGACGATGACTGTCCCTACCTGAAACTTATAAAACCGGATTCGTCTAGGATAAGTTAAACATTAAATTACAGGTTCCAAGAAATTTTATTGCTACGCCTATGCACTACCGCAATTACTCGTCAAATTAATGTTTCATCAGCCATTAACGCATTATGTACGATTTACTGATGTTTTGATTGCTAATTATTAATAACATATATGGAAAACATTTTGATAGATATATCGGTAGGTATTTGTCTATTTTTTTTACAAAGGACACGTCTATTCGTTTACTTTACCTCGCCTGACGGTAAGCTAAAAGCAAACTCTCGGAATGAGGATCACCATCGTAAACATGAACTATGTTAACAGTGGTGGCACTCAGCTTGACGGCCTCATTAGATGCCTTTTCACGTCCCGCTTAAAGGACCCGGGACTGTAAGAAGAAGGAAACACCCGAGCTAGCAGGGAGTTCCAGGCCTTAATGGTGCTGCATAGGAATGAATCTTACTTTACTATGGAAAATTCTCACTCTCAATACTTTTGGACATAGTGAGATGAGACGCGCAACGTGTGTAATAAACTTGTTGTTGCATAGCTATCAATAGCGTTAACAAACAAAATGTCATTAATTATTTTTCATTTCAATGGCAGCATAGCAGCTGCTCCAACCGCAGACTCAGTGCTGTCCATTCTTATGTTGGATAAAAAGCCTATTCTGCAGAGCATCCCATCTCCCAGGTCTTAGCTATATGTAGGCTGACCGCCAATAAATCACCTTGACTCTTGATGGCACCCGCCCAACAGTGTGTAATATACACAAGAAGGTTACCTGTTGAGCAACAGTGGCGGCATTTCTCTATTCTTATGTATTCAACGTCGTATCATATTGAATTAACATACTCTACTTACATGTTATATTATACTACGTGCCAGATCGATTGAGAACAAAGTTTGCAGTAAATACCGTATTATAAGTAATGATTTTTGTGTAACAAAAATTAAGGGTCACGCGGGCGCCACTTGGCACTGCAGTCAGTTTCGCTAAAGTGTGAAAAATGTTTACAAGTCCTAAGTAACTGGTCCAAACTGGGCGCAAGGTCAACTCGGTCAACAAACTTTATTCTCAATTAGCTTTTTCCCGCGGCTCCGCCCGCATTCTGGATGTCTGTTATCGCAACCAAATATAGCCTATGTCCTTTCTCATGATCTAATCTATTCCTATACCAAATTTCATCAAAATCGGTTCAGTGGTTTAGGCGTGAAAGCGTAACATACAGATAGACAGACAGAGTTACTTTTGCATATAATATTAGTATCGATTATTTGGCACGAGTTATAAGTAACTGTTGTAAGTAATTAAGTAGTAAGTACTACTTAATTACTTGTTCTGAGTGACTGATTCATCAGAACAATGTCTAAACCGCTGAGATGATGCTTTTTATGTTTTAATAAGCGTATGTTGTAAGCAGATACTTTCTAAAGGGAGGATTTTTGAAAATTTCAGCTCCAAGGGAAAATAATAACGAATTTTAGACTAGTTGACTGGATAACTTCGACCAAAATTTATGAAACGAAAAGTGGAAATACATATTCATTGTTTATCTTTTCCTGCAATTTCGATCTCCTTATTTTTAGCAACAGACCATCTTCAGTTAAACGTTCGGAAAACCATGCAGTAATATTTTCAATGTTGCAACACCACTGTAACTTCGCGACGGTTGTAATGTCGAGTGAACACGTGTGCTCGGCCATGCGTCCTCCCACGCGACGCGGTACAAACTATTTACAATACACGATTTATGATAAATTGAAGTCGTAACTTTCGTCTAAAGAAAAAATGCTGTTGTCAACTAAAATTTTCTATTGTACCTTATTTTTTTAAGTATGATGTCCGTCTAACTAAAGAAACGGCAATGCAAGCAATCAACATGCTCTAAAATCTAATGTATGTGTTATAAAAACTTAATTAATAATTAGGTACCTACTAGTACAATATTTATAGCAGAACAAACAAAACTTTCGAGATTTCATTGTATTGTAAATCGGATTAAGGAAAACGAGTGTATAGTGTGGTACGAAACATAAGGTAAAGTAATGGTAAAATATTCTTTATTGTACTTACACCAGAATACATAAATAATAGAAAAAATCATACGTAAAAAACTGTACAATTGGCGGCCTTATACAACAATCTCTTCCAGGCAACCTTTAACTAATAATTTAACTTTTTCCTCAACTTAGTTTCACAAACAGTAGAACACCCTATTTTTATCATAATCAATACTATCCTGAAATTTCTAGAAACGTGGTTATAATAAGTATACTTTCATTGTGATTAAGCTGTTAAACTCTTGCTTCGTAGCAGAAAGCAATTGTGTTCATCCTGCAAATCAACCCACGCATTGTATGAATGGTCAACTAGACGAATATGTAGGGTTGTATGAATATTGTTATACTACTGTAGTCATATAATTCAATGAAGCCACATGCCGTGTTTGTGAACACGTGTTGTGGCTAAGCAATGTGACAGTGACAACCCACACGGATAATCGGGGTGTTTTACACCACACGATATTTTTAGAATGCATAAATAGAGATTAGACCAGAAAGACACTGATAAAACATTTGGTTTTCAAGGTATCTGTTATCATATCTTAGATTAGTTATCTAAAAAAGGTGTGAATAAACTTGGATTTGCACATCGTATAGTTTATGGTTGTCATATAAATGTTAAGATAATAATTCTTGCTCGTTTAATGTGCAGGCTGAATAAATAAAGACTTGTCACACTAATGTGAGGTATATGACACATTAAAACGTGTGATTCACAATAAGAAGAAGTGCTTTACGGACTGGTTTAAATCATGCCGAATGTGTACCTAAACTTTTCAAAATAACGATTTATTATAATTCAATGATTTCTAATCATCGAAGGAACCCAAACTTTAAAAAATAATATGTATCTCGAGACTAGTTTCCAAACTAGGCTTAACCTGGATAAGATAGACAAGATCACTATATATTCTATTCTTTTACAGCGAGTTGTTCTATTCTATGATCTGTTTTGAATGTGCAAATCTTTATATAGATTTACTAGTTGCAGCCCGCGGTTTCACCTGCCATACTCAGTTTCAATTTGGACGGATGCCCACTATGTTGCACCGCCCCGCGCCCGCTGGCTGGTGTATTCCTGACTTTTTCATTTTACTCGACTTCTAAGGATCGTACCGTGATGGCAAATAGCTTATACAATGCTCACGAAATAGGGTATCGAAAACAAACCAATTTTAAAAATACAGCGGTAGATCTATAGATTAGCACGATTAACATCAACACTCTTGATTATAGTAGTATCTACAGATTGTGGTTTATCATATAATTCGACACAATAATTGACGTCTTGACTGAACATGCAATATATCTATTATTTTATGAGATAGATGCGTCTATCAATAATCAATCTCGGGGCACTCTTTATCGGATCAGAAAATCGTGACGTCTTAAAACGTACGACACGGTATCAGTCGCGTGTCGCGTCGTGTGTTCACGCCGGCACGATCATACAATTGTACTAGCGTTGCGTCATCGCTCATAGTAATCAGCTGATGTCGGTCGCGTAAATTGAAACCGTTTAATACCTACACACGTAGTATGTTAGTACCTATATTGAGTCAGCTAGCAACTACACACAATACAGTTTCACTTCTAACAATGTCGCAGATTAGAAAATGTGTTTTTGCTTATCTTTTCAAGTGAAGGATATAGGTTATCTTTTAGGTTGCGTGTTAGGTTTCTTTACGAACTTTATCGTGACTTCCCTTTTGTTGAATTGAATCCAGGATTTTTTTATAAAACTTTGTTTAATTAGTGGGAAGAAAATACTGACATGACACTTTTGTAGGTGCAAAGCTTATTATCCTAAAATTACCTTTGTTGAAAACGATAGCCCGATTGCGTTCATGAGGTCCTCGGCCGGGCAAAGCCTTATGGGACTATTTCTATCATCCTATTGTGTGAGACTGATAGTGATAGACACATTAGTGTTACTATCCTTATCCTTACTAATATTATAAATGCGAAAGTAGCTCTGTCTGTCTGTCTGTCTGTCTGTCTGTCTGTCTGTCTGTCTGTCTGTCTGTATGTTACGCTTTCACGCCTCAACCACTGCACCGATTTTGATGAAATTTGGTATAGGGGTAGATTAGACCTTGAGAAAGGACATAGGCTATGTTTGGTCGTGATAACCGACATCCACGCGGGCGGAGCCGCGGGCAAAAGCTAGTACTCAATAAAATTTGCCTATAGAGTCAGTTTTTTTCAGTAAGTAAAAATAATGCTCTACTATCGAAGCATGATCTTAGCCGCAATCTCACTCTACTATCCAACGTGCTAAATCAAAAGCCAGGTGTGCATATTAATGCATACACTTTTTAATTATAAGTTTCGGTTGTATGCAACTCAATTATAAGACGTTAACTCGTGGTTTCACTGTCACTTAAAAAGTGAATTGTAGTGACAGAAATATCAGTATATGCTAACGATTTGCTTATTATAATAAGACAAGGTGTTCAATAATGCTTAAGCAGTAATAGGCTTGCATGCTTTAACTAAACAACAAAATATAATTATTTTGAAAGCAATTACAGTGAAGTAAAATATTCACGTATTATTTCCACTGTGTTTGTCCATTTGTGTCCGAAGTTTCCACGTCAGAACCCTGGGTAAAGTACAGTAAAATATTGTATCCTATCTTTTATGTACGTACTTCATCATCATAACAAATAATGGTGTACAATAAAGAGTTCTATCTTTTTGTTGGAAGAATTACATGTCTCTATGAAAAGTAAACGTTGTTATCAAAAAATGTTTAAACATTATTTTATCGATGGTTACATTTTAAACATTAATTATTTGTAAATTGAAAAAAAAATAGAAGAAAATATATATACAATATACATATAGGACGTGCACTGCAAAATTACTGCACGCTTTGAAATCCCTCTCACGCAAACAAAAAGGTACTCTATCCTGTTGGAAATAAGGCAGTGCTATTAATAAATTTATTTATCCACAGTATGCACATTAGTAAATGTGTGTATACTGTACTACAGCTACAGAATACGCTTTCGAAGCGTGTCTACTTGCTATTTATAGAGATTGAGGAAGGCGATGTCCTACGCTGGATCTTTAATTACTTGGATAATGATGATGGATAGTTGTTTTGGCTAGTGTGATGACTCAGTTTAAAGCTTTGCCCACAATTAGTCCAGATACAGATATTTTAATTATTAAATGACGGATGTCTATCTTAATTTACAAAATATTTGCTGGCTAAATTAACATAACTGGCGAAATGTGGGTGCTAGCACCTACCCCTTCGGGGAATACAGGCGTGAGTTTATGTTATGTTATGTAAATTAACATGTAAGTAAACCGATTTGTTTTTTTTTCTTTATTCTTTATCTTTATTTAGATCACAGAATTTTCTGCACTGGTTGGTGCCAGTGACCGGCAGAATAATGTAGCCAGTATACATTTTTATTTGAGTTTGCGTAGTCATGAGTTGCATTCCCGGGACAAACAAATAATAAGCCATATTAAGGTGAGAAAGCGTCAAGATCAAAATGATTTGGATGCATAACCGGGATTAATGCTGTAATGATTATGATCATGATCATAAACTGTTATTATAAGATTGATGATGATGACTGTAGAATCTGAAGATTACAATGCGGTAATGTGAAATGTAATACGAAATGGTAATGATTAAAATGTAAATGTAAGTATATAGCACATCGTGTTGGCAAATGTTACGACCCCATCATTTTCTGATGCTTATTAACGCTAAATAAACTTTAACAACTTCCTCATTAATATAGAATAATTTATATTCGAGTTTAACAAACAATGCAATATTTAAAGGACAGTCAGCGTCAGAAATTTCTTGACGACGAAGCCTCAAAATGATCTTAAAACTCTCGTATTAAGAGCAAATCAAACTGTTTTAGTAATTTAAATGGTATTTTTGTCCAAACTAAAGGTGTGTACCAAATATCAAAACAATCAGTTAACTGAAAGGGTAAAAATACGAAAATAACATCATTTTGAGCCCTTTCTTCGTCCACATCTTTCTGATGCTGATTGTACCTACGATTATTTTGTCAGCTGTAGGTACACTTCTTACATTTTCTTCTTTTCTTCTTTTCTTAAAGATTTTTTATTTGCAGGTTGCTATTACCCACAGTTCAACCAAACTTCCTTCACAAACCGTATCTTTGTTTACTATCATAAACTTATACAACATGAACGTGAGACGAGAAAATTTAAAACTCGCTAATAGATAACCCAAATCGTCGCAAAACAATACGAACATAGCAATAAAGTCGAACAATTTTATTTTATAGTCCAATGTGCAACAATAGAAATGTCAAGACAAAGCGTTTTACAAAAACTTAGTCGTTCGGAACAAAAGGACGTTTCGTTGAAAGTGGAGACGTGGAGGGAGCGCTGTAAATCAATGTTGGCGAATAATAAAATGCTAATTTACAAGGAGCTATTGTTTTAGCTGGAAAAGATATAGGCAGAGGCACTGCAATTGAATGCGAAACGATCACTGCAAAGGTAAACCATGCGGACGTTCAACTGATACAGGTACGTCAAAAATATAATACATTAAACTTTATTAAATTGGAAAAAAGAAATGCAAGCTTACTAACCAAAAAAGTGCTTAGGCAAATTACTTTCTTTCAATCATTAAAACATTGTTACATTCTTTGTGAGATTGAAAAAAGTATAAAAAAAAACACTTAATTAAAAGATAACAAAAAAACGCCCTGTTCAGGTAACATAAATGATTCTCATTAGTAAGTATAATTGGGACCAATATCGAAAGCCTTACTACAGTGTGGAAAAAAATAAGATCAAGCAAAACGTCATGATTACGTGCGATGAATAAGTTATTAGCTTCAGACATTGTGCGTAAAAACTCAATTGGACAGACATTGTATCATTAAAACAGTTGTTAATTGAGTACGAAGTATTTACAGCAAAACAAGTTGGATAAACACAAATGAACGGATATAGGAACTGCAAGCATTAAGCTGTTATTTCTGACATTCGCACTAGTTATTTGTGAAGATATTGATGAGAAATCAATTAACCTAATTACGTAACATTTTACGTACTCATACGCTTATTTCAATTTACTCGCACACGTGTTTCCCTTTCTTAAAATGCCAGATTCTTGAACCTATCAAGGCCATCAGGATAAGGGCTACTATACAATAAGCCTTCTCAATATCCAGGATACTTATCATCTGCTTCACCCTAATTACTAAGCAACGTGTAGAAAAATTCTAAAATATTTCATGTAATATATCACAATGAAAATCGCATTTAAGGGATCTAAATGTAAAGACAGCGGCAAAAAGCGTTTTTCCTTCATACTAAGTATGTAAAGAAGAGTACTTACTTACAAAATATTGACAATAACAATTAGTAATGGACTGGCCCAGCAGTGAGCCACGACAAATATAATATTACAAACAATAAAAATAACCCCAGTAATACAATGAACAATACAGGTTATGGAGATGTCTGTAAATGCACCTGGCAAAGTTTAGCTGTTTACGATACGCTAGTCATTTCCAGCAACTTTAATTCCCAGTACCAGGGGCTGGGTGCATAAAGTACTCACTTTAGTACTGCACGTTGGACGTGCCAAGTAACCTACATTATAATAACTGTTACCAACACAAGATATATTTAATTATTCCGCGTATTTTGTACTTTAACTTGTTGGTTCAAACAACAGCAGTCACTGAATTAGTATTGATGTCTAAAAGTTAGATACATCATGGTACAGTAACTACTGCTATGCAGTCTTTGAGAATCTAGCAAGAAAGTACCGCGGGTATACTTTTTTAATTATATTAAGTGAGTAGAACTGCACGATAAGGCATTGTACAATCAGTGTCACAAATATCTTGACGACAAGTCTAAAAATGATCTTAAAACTCTCGTATTAAGAGCAAATCAAACTGTTTTATTGATTTAAATTGTATGATTGTCCAAACTAAAGGTGTGTACCAAATATCAGAATAATCAGTCAACTGGAAGGGGGTAAAAAGCGAAATTAAAATCATTTTGAGTACTTTTGTACGTCAACATCTTTCTGACTCTGACTGTAAGCTTGGCCGAAGCGGTGATATTTTACTATTTGTAATTCTTACAACGTCTAAGGAAAACGCCATTATTCTGTCCATGAGGGCAAAAACTATCGTTCTTCCTAGCGCAGTCTGTCAAGTCAAGAACTTCTTTAACATTAAGTTTTTGCAGACTTTGCGCCTACGTATTCAAAGTGGACATATCCTGCACTAACGGCTAGATAAGTAGCCAGTCCTTATTGTCTCGTACTTCTTAACTACAATGTTTCTACAATACAATAAACAATTGGTTGTAATCTTTATTACAAGACCTATTTATTACTCACTGAATTGAAATATGGATACTACCATGGTTACGTTGTAGATAATGATGACGAGGACGGTCTGACCAGGCTAACTGATTCACCACAATCAGTTTGCGCGCCTACAGTTAAGAGAACTTTGTAGACCTATAACAACATTATTTTTGAGTTACGTAATCTTTCAAGGCATCTTGATTTCAGCATATTGCTGATATGCAATTCTCCTGCATACATTTTTGTATCCGAAGAACTTCAGCAATAAATTGATTTCTATTTGTCGTTTGTCTCTGCCTCGTTTACGATTGTGTCCTAAAACCACGAACTCGAATAATAACTGACAAGATGATTATAAAAAAAGCTACAAAAAGTAGCCTGAGTTTAACGTAAGAAATACTGCGACCACAGATATCCGAGAGATGGGCCTTCATTGCGTTATAGTAAGAGTTCGACTGTCGCCGCTTATCTCCCACCAAAATAGTTAACACATAAAACAAATATGCAAGTATGACACACATGCGCAAATTTCAGGACACACTAAACATTTGCGACCAATAGTAATTAAATCATAATAGCACACATACGAAAAATGGGCGGGTCATTCGCCTGTAAACCATCGCAAAGTACAACTTTCCAACGCACACAAACGAAGTTAGGGACTGGCCAATTTATATCGATACTTTATTTTAGCCGGTTTGATTTTAGACTTATGGACTTAGAGCCAAATAGACAATTTCCAAATAGATCGTAAAAGGACGGAGACGGGAAGTTATTATTGTTATATTAGGTCGGAAGCATTAAAAAAAGACATTTTCATTTTTTTTTTCCGTGTGTAAAATGTATTTTTCAAGAATAAGTCTACGTCTTCTTCAAAGTGTGTAGAGCAAATGACACTCTGATTGGAAGGAAACCAATTACTATCTCTGCCAGTAGCCTCTATCCATTTCATTTTCACATTTGGGTCTTTTGGAAAACTAAAAAATAATTTATTAAGTTAGGAAAAAATGATTAATAAAATTAGAACTAGGTTAGGTATTTAACTAAAGGTAAACAATCTTGTAACGAATTTAAAAAAAATCGTACAAAACATATAAACTAGGCTAATTAACTGACTTTGATTGGTTCGATTCCGGTTTGGAGTCTTCGAAATGAGTTTCGATACAATGAAAAATAAACTGAGTTTTTAGTTTAAATAGATTAAACACAATAAGAAGACACATCAAGAATGTTTATGTTTAGTTAAGTACCTAACCGAATGAAGTATTACAGTACATATTTTTATTTTATTTAAATATTCAAAACACAAGCATATAGTTGAGTAGCTATTAAAAAAATTGACTGCGTAAATGAGAACGTAATAGTACATTATGGTACAAAGTGGGTTACCGTCCTCGGCTCTCATATGACCCTCGCCTGGGGTGTGCCGTTATTGAACACGAACTTTTTGTATTGAAACTTTTTTAAGAACAAAGCAACTCAACCTATAGATTTATAAAAAATCTCGTTTGTGAATAATATCAATGAAAAAGTCACAGTTTGATACAATAGATGAAATAATAACATCTTTATGAGTAAGTGTTTGAAAAAAATTTATCGATAGTCTTCTGCACTCATTAAACAATGCACATCTCTAAGGCTAAAGCGTTCCGTCCGTTCGGTAACGTTCGGACAACTTCGGTTCGTCTCGGGAGGTCTCAGAAGCACGCAAATAAATTACTTAAAAATTGATTTAAAATATGAAATAGTTCCATATTTGTCTACTTGCCGGTGGTAGGATACATTACTTGTCTTAAGGTTTGTAGTAATTGCCCTATTTTTGCAAATTAACACGGAACAATTCGGCATATTGTATTTTCTGGAATATGAAGCAGACGTCACGCAACTAGCCAAGCGACTAACTGAAGCGCTCGGGCGTCGTTCGATTATATGGTCAGATTTACCATATCGCGGCGACACTCGCCGCGTGCTCATAACACATCCCGTGATATCCGTGACTGCGACCCACTTCAGTCGACGGCTAACTAAAAGCCACAAACTATCTGCAACGTAGAAACTGGCCCTTAGGTGGTATAGTTATTGGTTGTTTGCAGGCATCCAATATCGTTGCACTTAGTTCCAAGGTCGAGCGGCGCATGTACCATAAACCCTCTAGTTTACCGCCGTTCGCCACTCTTTGTTTGACAGTACAGGGGCGGTATAAGTCATAAACTAGGTTTTTTGTACCCAAAACAGCTGTAAAGTTTATTGGTTACGGCTAAGAAATAGACCAAAAAGTGAAATCAACGGCAAATGAGACGGAGATAATAAATGTGAATATTTTTTGTTTTCTTCAAGGTTTACTCATATAGAGATGGTCTGTTTTAGAAAAACATACCATTGTTGTATGTACTTTAAGTTGAAATTAAAGTAATGTGAAGTTCGATATATTTTTTGTAGTTCAAACTAATTCGTCACTTTCTAATCCGCTGTCATCTTAGAATTTGTGCCGACCTGTGCATACGGAACGCTGACGTTAGTAGCTCCAGTAACTGCAACGACCTACAATGATGGCCCTGGCGCAGTACCAGTCACCACGGAAGGTTTATTACGATCGTAGGAGTTCTAAGATTCTATTTATCTCCACATTTATAGTTTACTACCTACTCACCAGTTTTACTTGACACTTTCATTACAATCTTGTCCTGATATAACTAAGATTTTAGTTAGATATTCTGTAATTTATAACAAGCCAACCGCGTGCTTAAGTTTACCTAAACCTATAAGAACTAAAATATTTATACCAATAATTTCCATTATACAAAGCAGTAAAATTTGCGTAGATTGTTGCAAGGTAATTCATCAGGTATCGTTAGAACCAATCTAGCAGCTATACATGTCAAATGATTAGTTCAAAATCCCGATACCGCCGGACAGGTTTGGGGCATAAATTTAAAGGTATTAGAAAATTGGAAACGCGACATTTAACGATCGGTGAATGATAGTAATTATCTGTGGTGGCGAGACGCCCACTGAATTCCACGGCCATTCCCATTGTAGCGGAACACGGTGAGGTGCCCCCGGTCGTTCCCAATTGTCGATTCTCTCACACAAGTTGTTTTAGTGCGTGACTTGTCGGACGCCACGTCATTCAGTACTCGGACAGCACGCCAGACTACCCACCGTTGTTATTACATAAATAAGTAAAATGCAAGTTAGATACGATTGTTCCGAATGAAACTTGGTTTTACAGACAAAAGTTATAAATAAATTTGCCGGTGTAGATTATTATGCTAATGCGATGTGTTGACCCCGCGATAAAGGGTAATCAGCTATTCATACTTTATTTAAAAGCAATTTCGTGCTTAAGATTTTATTCATCTTCTGCACGCCTATTCATTAATATTTAAAGAGTCCAAAATCTGTTATCATCTCTCCAGTTAGTCCTTCCTGTATCATGTTCTGTTTTAATCCATCCATCTCGGATCCTAAAGGCCTTTGCCACTTGCTTTGACTTTGAACTTTTCTTTCACATCTGTAGAGAAGAACAGTTCGTTTAAGCTTCTAACCGTTTTCAGTTTGCCTCCTTCAAAGTATTTAAAGCTTCTGTGAGTTCTGTGACACATAGTTACTTTCTTAATTTAATAAAATAGGTAATAGTGTTATTTTTTGTTCCATCCAATAGCTTGATGAGGATTAAGTACGAGGACGCATTGACAAGACAAGACATAATTGTTAAGAAGACAGGTAACGATAACTTAGTCATAACAAAGAATGAATACCAACTTCCTGTTCGCATTCAAAACTTGTTATATTAGTACAAATCCATCTTAGTCACGTAAGAGAAAATTATTTATCGAGAATGAACAAAAAGTTCGGAGCTGTGACTAAGGTGATTTCTCAAAGGCTATCGACGTCCCAGCATGACATGGCAGAATTTAATCGCCGAATACCGAGCAATACAAAGCGTTGATTTAATCCAGGAATTGCCAGGGTATTTGATTAAAGCATTTCGCGAACGATCGAGCTCACGCTGCGATTTTAAAATCGTTGCCTATCTAAAATCGATAAAGAAGAAGTGCTGACCGATTAATGTTTTGTAAACATATTTTTAACGATATAACTAGATAGGTAGGTAGATTTAATAATAAATCATAGATTTAAGTAATTAAGTATACATACAAAATACAGTGTTCTTCAGCATCACGAAATAAAGTTCGTAAATAACGTTCTTACATTTCTTCACTTTTGAGTCTTACATGTCAAGAAAGAATGAAGACAACATATTTTAACTTAAAAATGGCGTAGATTTCGATGTTTTTTACATTAAGACCTCTTATTATATTCTATTCCAGATTATAGTCTATCTCTGTCAAATATCATCCAGATTAGTTCAGCCGTTCTGGCATGATTGTGAAACATCCACTCATACATTTTTTTACGTTTATAATAATTATTCTACGAATTAAGTCAGATGATCGACAACCAACAATCAATCGGCCGTTCTGTAGACATTCGTCACCTTCTAAGTAGTATTTCAAAACGATCAATGGATAAAAATCTATGAATGGAATGACCGACGCCGTGAGTAATCGTAAGTGAATCGGCAATGAGTACTATTTCCGTTTGCTGTGGGAACTGGCTGAACTCAGCTATCGGTCGCGAGTCGCGAGCTCTAGTTCTGTGACCTCTTTACTCCAAGTAGTGCGATTTGCGACGGTACAAATAGTCACAATGATTTGTAAAAATTTGATTCGCTATTTACCTTTTGCATAACATGAGTTCATGGTTTATAATAGTTCGGGACTTTTGGAAAACTTACTTTTGCCGACGTTTCGGGTGCGTTACAGCACCCGTGGTCACGACTTGACTATCATGAGTTGTAGGAATTCTCTGAAAAATTGTCTTTTAATCAATGTTTCTTGGTTATCAGACCTCTCTCTTTCATTTAGACTACATACGACTGGATAAATTAACCATCAAATTCAAATTATAAAATCATTTATTCTATAGTACCTATAGACATTAAATCATTAAATCATATATCATAAATAAAAATAAATATTATAGACAAGTTTAGCAAATGGACCACACACCGGTTCGAAACTCGACCCAAAAAGAGTCCGGCAAGAAACTCAGTAGGCATATATTTTTATATTTTGTCTATTTACAAACATACATCTAAAACTTATAGTCTAGATCTCATCATAGCTGAGGGAACAGCTCATTTCCAAGCTTGTTTATCATATAAATATTCTTGGATTTTATAATAGCATCAATCGATTAATTTAGATTTAATTAATTATTTATTCTTGTATAAAATACCTAATTAATTAAACCGATTCTAATGGGTTCCATAATAATTTTATTCTATCACAACAATTTATCATATTATTAATCTTAGAGATTATCGTATTATTATCTGAAAATGTATTATATTATTTCTATTGTTTTTTTTTTATATCAACGGTTCCTATTTCTGGCTAGGGATGTGACTTTTTCATAAGCCTGTAGTTTTCGAGAAAATAGGGCTCGAAAGTTCTTAGAGTACTCTTCGCTATTCTTCAAAGTTTCCGATCTGACTGACCATCATGGCAATCCACATCCACTTGAAACTTCACCCTGTTATGACTCTAGTTGATAGTTCAAACAACTGTAATAGGATCGACATTATATTTCACAAGCTTAGGAAGTAGTGGACTTCCAGTCGTCCGTTGTGAGAATGCTCTGATATTTAAATACGCCTACATTTCGGATCAGTTCGTAAAATCTGGGCATTCCTACACGGACGAATACCATTGATATCGATATTAAACGTATTAGCATAAATTATATCATTTGGTTCGTGTTACGAAATTTCTGAATACATTGAACTCAGTAGTAATAAAAAGCTATTTTAGTCATGTTAAATTTTCTGTACATATCTCAATGGATTCGAATGTGATCTAACGTATTATGAATTTATGTAGATTGATTCTGATGCAAAAAGTGGGCTGGGTTTGACGTTTCCCTCGCTACTCGTGAACATGCACGCCAGGTATTGTTTTTTTTTCTGAATTGCAACTGTTTTCTTTGTTTTTTATTATGTTTAATTTCGCCAGATAGCTCAGAATAATATTGTAAATTTCTTTAAATCTTGTAAATTTGAATGTATGTAGATACCTTACCCTACCTTACCCGTTCCGACCTAACCAAATTGCAGCGCCGCAGGTCCAGTAATGTTTCAATGTCTACTATCGTTCGTCGTACCATCACTCCATTGCAAGAAATAAATTGAAAAAAGTTTTACCGAGATCGGATGAACGTTCGAGCAGTGCACAAAATGCGAACAATTTTATATTTTGTTATTGTAAGTAGACACTTGGTTTGTGAGCTGAATGCGTGATGTGAAACAGGCGGAACCCCACATTGGGCCGCTCGTTGCTCACAATACCGACGTAAAAATATATTATTGAGCATTATTCGATGTTCAACATAAACTGGATGTCAAACTACATACAAACTAGGAATCTAATACAAATGCTAAATGGTTATGATATCAAACTATCATCTATACTCGACGCGACATTATCCTTATCAGACATAGAAAAAAAATATTGCCAAATCTTTTCCGACTTGTTGAAACTTCGAATATAAATGTTGGAGCTTTTATTACTTTACTAGCTTTTGCCCGCAGCTCCGCCCGCGTGAATATTGGTTATCGCGACCAGACATAGCCTATGTCCTTTCTCATGGTTTAATCTACCCCTATATCAAATTTCATCAAAATCGGTTCTGTGGTTTAGGCGTGATAGCGTAACATACAGACAGACAGACAAACAGACAGAGTTACTTTCGCATTTATAATATCTATCTCTCTGTCTGTCTGTATGTTACGCTATCACGCCTAAACCACAGAACCGATTTTGATGAAATTTGGTATAGGGGTAGATTAAACCATGAGAAAGGACATAGGCTATGTCTGGTCGCGATAACCGACATCCACGCGGGCGGAGCCGCGAGCAACAGCTAGTACTAAATAACATGCACCTTTTTAAAAGTTTATTCATCTTATAACTTATTTTTACTATTACTCTATATTTCCGAAGTACCTCATACATAAAAACTTACACGGCCTAGTAATACGAAGAAATATTACATTACACAGAAAATCTCAGTAAGCACACGACATTCCGATAAAATATGTTTAAAAAGTCAACAAAGGTTATTTGTTGAACATAGACATTTACTTTACTTATACAAGAACCTATGGCAATATCGTCAATCGTATTTCTGGAAAGTATTGATCAGTTTTCTTTAAGAGGTTTGTTGCTTTCAAGTCAGCCTTAGAATTTTAGTTTCGAGACCTCTGAACTCTAATATAATAAAGAAGAGAAGTAACAACGAAACAGTTTAAATAAAATGTGAATGTAGCGGTAATAAAATTCGCCCTGTATATTAAATACACTACTAATGAATAATTTAAATATATACCTACTAATCCATACTAATATTACAAATGCGAAAGTAACTATATCTGTCTGTATGTTACGCTTTCACGCCTAAACCACTGAACGGATTTTGATGAAATTTGGTATAGGAGTAGATTAGATCATGAGAAAGGACATAGGCTATATTGGGTTGCGATAATCCACATCTCCGCCCGCGTAGCCGCGGGCAAAAGCTAGAATGTAATAACGTTGAAAGCATTTGTTTGTTTGAACCCATTAATCTCTGGAACGAAGTATGGTATTAAAAAATCCTTTTGCATTTGATAGCTAAGTTCTTGGAGAAGATTATAAGGCAATCACCATTACGGTGCAACCCTTAGGAACTGAGCAATAAGGAAAAAAGAGCAGAAAAACATATTTTCGAATAGAATATACTATGGTGGGAGATACCGCTACCTAGTGGTGTATATTTTAACTTTTGTTTTCAATTATTCAGTATTAAGAATAACTACAGATTCATTGGATACGATGTGTAAATCGATAATAATCTTATCTATGTGCATTCAATTAATAGCAAGTTGGGTGGGACTTCGGTCTTCGACTCTTCTTTTATATGCAAGAAAGCTTGCGGTATCCGATTGATATTGATACTTGCATCTAATTGAGTATTAAGTAGCTGACGTTCGCTTTACAAATAATAAGTTAGCGATAAGATCACTGATGGAATCTTAAAGTGGTATATAAAGTTTATTTTTTTATGTACGTTATCACCACAACATATCTTAGAAAGTAGTGATTTGTAGGTACATTTTCTTATTAACATTTACCCAACAGTTTCATATTCCAAATAATACTACATTCGACCTGGGAATCGAACTCACGACTTCGTGATAACTCACAAATAGGATCAACCTATATCATGGAACCTGAGAGGCAGTCATATTTACAGGCGATGATATAATCAATTTATTTTCATGAATTAACTCAATAATAATAAAATCTTAACCATAAAAAATACGATAAGTAGTGTAAAGTATGTGTGACTTTTAATCATCCTGTAATAAAAAAACAAATCTAAAATTTAAATATTGCTCCAAAATGTCCAATAAGAATCTATATCTACAGTAAATCAATATCGTAAAAGAATGACATTAAATTCGGTAGCCGTGGGGTTAGTAGGAATTTGAGAAGGCTCCGGGGGGAGCCGACCGGTGGGGGACACAAAAAACGTCCCGGTACCTGCGCTGCCGTTGACCTCAGGCGATTAGAGCCGGTACGTAATGCAGCGACCATCGTACGGTCTTTCTGATTTAGGCCTGCATACATACGGTCTGACTCATAAATTTATACGTTTGCATGTAAATGCACCGACCAGGATTTTACATGTCGTTAACTGTATTTAGGTATATGCTTCAGTATGTAAAGTAACATATCAGTACTTGGCAGCTGGTGGGAGTTCGGTTGTTTTTTTTTTAAGTCATCTTGTAGTCAAACTACTTACGCACATAAAAGAAGAAGAAGGTATATCTTTTTTGTGAGTTTGATATGAGTGGAACGTCCCTGTCGGTACGTCTTTGATATGAAATCCGAGGCCTAATCAGCGTTTTCCCGCAAGGTGGCTAACGAGCTTCGTCTTTTATATCTCACGCCTATATATCCTTTTTAAGATCACCATTTAACATGAGTTCTCAGGATTTTTAACTCAGTACCGACATACAATAATAAATGGGACCGATAAAATGCCCTCTAACTACCACATCGAAGCTTTCAACATAAGTTTCAAGTTTCAACAAACATTATGAACAGTGAAAACCGCACTTAGTTCACTTCCAGTCTGTAGGCGAACAAACTTAAATGTCAGAAAAAATCGTCCAAACCACGTACTAATTCAATTTGGAGCCGCTGACAGCATCCCATCTGCGTTACGTGCATTACCTGTAACAAGTTCAAACAATATATTATTAATTTTGTACACATCCTCTCGAACACAATTAAGTAAACAACTGCTCATTAGTACAACAGTACTACGAGTTCTCTATCATCACTCTCTTTTCTAATACGAGGGAGCGGAATAGCAAGTGGAGTAAAAGGAAATTTGTTATCAAAGTTTCAGAAGACGTAATACTGTTTATTATTCCGTTAGCGCGCTAAGCCCCCCGTGGTCCCTTCACTGTAACTTCCTGCTTAGTGCTGTAACTCGAGTTACTGATAACTCTGATAATATTTAAAAGATGCATCTTGGGATATTATCGTAAAGGTCTGTATCGGTACTAACTCTACGAAAAACTATTAACTAGCTACGAATGGCAACTTAATACTCAATGAAACTAAATACTACATTTTACAGGTTTAAATATTTTAAGTAAGAAATAAACATGTTAGTGTCTGTTAACGGTTTATTTTCAAAATAAAATACACCATAAGGTATAAAACAAGTCTTGTAGGACTGTTTACATGTTATAAAAGACCGTATCGATTGCATATGATTTCTTTTTGAATGATCTGAGGAAAACACGATACTATGTAAGGAAAGTTAGAATTTAAAGAGCAGTAAAAATGTGATTAAGCCTCTAAAACAAAATATAAGTTACAAACACACTTTATATTTTAAACTATCTACATTTTATCAAACTTGAAAATATAGTATTTTTGTAAACAATGCCAAAGAACTAAATATATACTGTGGTGGTGTGGTTATGCTCTGAATAAACATTAATTAGCGAAAATTGAAAATACTCGATCGAGCTCGATGAACAGGACGGACAACATGCACAAATTGGCACGATTTTACGTAAAATTAGTGTACCACCATGTTGATATGCGTGTCGCGTTCGCCCCGTGCGGGGAGACCAATCACTACCGGGAATCGATTCGAACGAAAAATAAAGCGCCAAAGTGAACGACACAATTTCATTGTTCGTTCATTTTGCTCTTTATTCGAGAAATTGTCTGAAACAATTGAATAAAGTTTATCTATTGCAGAACTTTGTATAACTCGAGCTGACAAATCCACGAACGATGTTAAACATAACAGATAAGCGGTTAAGATTAGTTTCGAAAACTTATGCCATTGGAGAGATGTTTGTAAAGACACCAACACGTTCGTGTCCCGGACTCGGATTCTCCCGTTAGGACACTTTATTTTAACCTGCAGCGGTGTCCAGATCGTGTTCAGATCATTTCCTGTTGTGTTTCCACTCAACAAGCCAGTTAGAGACGCCCGCAAACTCACACCTCGCGTTTGTCTTGTTCTGTGTCTTCGTAGGTAGCAATTTATTGCCTTCGTATTTGTGTTTATGTGATCAAATAGCACACAGCATCGTGATATATGTCGGTGTAAAGTTCATTATAACCTAATTTTGGTTATCAAACGATGTTGCAGGAAGTCATTTATTTAAGAGACATACCTTGTTTGAATCAAAATCTAAATTTGAAATTGTTTTCTCAGCTAACTGAGCTAGAAAGCAGTTGTTTGGACAAAGTATTCGAAAGGAAAATATTTGTCATAAAGTTTTCTATTTTTTACTCGTATACGAAAGGATATAACAAATGTTGGATCAAACGCAGAATGTTTATGGCACGAGACTAACGATCCCTCGAGTCCAAAAGGGTGAATACAAGTTTTGTTTTCTTATAATTTATAGTATCCGGTTTTTGGGGCAGGTGGTCGAAACATAGCAAGGTAGGTATTCAGATTCATAAATCATACATGGAGTCATTCAATAAAATACACTCGGTGATGATACAGCTCACACACACTTCAGTGCATTTTTTATTTTTCTATTATTCCGCAGTCCACTTATAACAAAAGGGTTGTTTACACGCGCAAAGTAAAAAGTATAATTTACTACAGATTATTTTTCCGTTTTAAAAAATAACGTGCAACATGCAAAAAGACTGACCGTTAACTGCTTCGAACTGAATGTGGGTGCAGATTTTATTTGTTGACTGTACAAAAACTGAAGCCTTTTTTTCTACAAATAAAAAAATAAAAAATATACATTTGTAATTTATGTGATGATTAATAGAGTTATAATGATAATGCTTTGAGCAGGGATAATACAGTATTTTACTACTTGTTTACAACACAACGCAAGCAGGCAAAATAACAAGAATAAATGAGGCTAATTTTCAATTACCCGTCATTCTAACGAAAGCGATTTTCGGTGCGATGCATTATTTCTATGTTCTAAAATCAAATTACGGCGGCGTCCGTTGTGCGCCGGCGCGGTAATTACAGGCGCTCGTGATTAATGAGCAATCAGACCCTTGCGGATTAGGGTTGATCTTTTGCTTCTTTTGTACCGAATATTCTAAGGCGTCCAAGTGCCGGGGATATCGTCCGGTGACCGTTGTTTTGCTTTCAACCTTTTGGAGAGTTAAATTAGATTTATTATTCTGGGGAAACTTTTCGTACCTGCTGGGCCAGTGAGAAATATTTTAGGAAACTTTAGCTACCTTTTTACAACAACTTCTTCAGCTTCAAGTACGTTTTGCTTTATTGCAACTTTTTTTTATTTTCATATCTTTATAATTGTTTTAGTGTTTTTCGAATTGATTTATTCGTCATAACATAAAAGGTTAAATCACGTGAAAATCGTATCTTAAAGAGACTTAGATATAGGATCAAGGTTATCATTTATTTTATCCTGATTTTCAGGGACAGCGCTGTTTCGTGGTTAGACTGAGAACTGAATGAACTGAGTTAGGAAAACATTCGGAGAATGCATTAACATTAAGATATTAAAGAAAGTAGATATTATTTTTATAGTTGAATTAGTTGACAACCCTGAGTGTCAACTACCGCGTAGGTACTGTTCAAAACTTTAAAGAGAACGAGCTTAGCAAAATTCAACCTTATTAGTGAGTATTAAAGTTAAATATAAGTAAGTTTCAAACGAAAACCCTAATGACATAGTAAGCCGTAGCATGTCACTGCGCTTTAGCTTACGAACAGAAAAGAGCTTTGAGAGATTCCTTTCAACAGCTGAGTCTAAGTGATTAATTTTACGTAAAATTTCAAAGATCTATTTTGATTTGTAACAAAAGAGATTAAACTTTTATTAAATGAATGAATGGCTGTGTTTCCCTGGATTACTTGTTGAAGAGGCTTTAGGTTTGAATAATTTAAGATGAGCTTGAAATAAAAAATACTTATGATTTAATTTTTCTGCTCCGTTAAAACTAGATTACTTCTTATAGCTGAATTTGAAGAGTTATTTGAATATTTATGTCCGCTACTTTACCTTTTACCCTTTACCTACTACTTTTGCCCGCGGCTCCGTCCGCGAGGATGTCGGTTATCGCGACCAAACATAGCCTATGTCCTTTCTCATAGTCTAATCTACCCCTATACCAAATTTCTTCAAATACGGTTCAGTGGTTTAGGCGTGAAAGCGTAACATACAGACAGACAGAGTTACTTTCGCATTTATAATATTACTAGCTTTTGCCCGCGGCTCAGCCCGCGTGGATGTCGGTTATCGCGACCAAACATAGCCTATGTCCTTTCTCATGGTCTAATCTGCCCCTATACCAAATTTCATCAAAATCGGTTCCGTGGTTTAGGCGTGAAAGCGTAACATACAGACAGACAGACAGACAGACAGACAGACAGACAGACAGAGTTACTTTCGCATTTATAATATTAGTATGGATGTATGGATTAGCGCCAGTCAAACGTGGCAACAATCTACACAAGAAATTGTGTAGAATTTTGTTAGTTTAAAGTGTAGAATGTTAGAAGCCAGAAATTTCAAAACATTAAAAGGGACGGTACCCTTTTAGACGTTTTGATAATAACGTTCTTTAAAATTATATACAAAAACTTAAGCACTTTTGACCGTGCCAATTTGAGCATAAACTTAAAGTCAATGGTTTCAAGTAACCAGTACTTCACAATGGTTAGTTGTTAAAGTAATTGAAGCAGGAAACCTAACATGTTTGGCCGCTGTTATTATATTATAATAGTTGCTGGGAATCTCGAGGGGTGCTGTGTGAGTACCCCGTGGCTCGGTAGGGTGCTCCATGATCAAAATTAATATTTGGTAGTACTCGAAACGGTTGTAGGGCTTCAACAAAGCCTGAGAAGTTTCAATCAATCAGCTGAGTTGAAGGAAACCTTTGCTTATTTAAAAATAAATTATCAAAAGAGTAAATATACTTTTTGAAGTTGTAAGATGAGATTCTTTATGTGTACTGAGTAAGGATAAGATGATATTTGATACAACTGTTATTTAAATACAAAGTAGTGTCGTCTATGTGTGTTGTAATGTGTCATCTTACTAATTATATTACTACAAATGGTCTGAAAACAACAGTTTTTGACATGTGATTTTATTCCGTTCTTTGCTCTGAAGTACCCTTATTTTTTAAAAAAATATTATAAAAACTAAGAGTAAAACGGTAGTAATAATTTATTTTGACAACCTCTGTGGCGCGGCGGTAACGCGACTACCACGTAGGAGGCGCGGGTTCGATCCCCGCTCAGTGTAAATATTTGTATGCAGGAATATGGCTATTTGCATTGGTCTGGGTGTTTCTATGTATAATATATATGTGCTTACAAAAAAAGTATCTAAGTAAGTATCCGTAGAGTAATAATGTTTATCCGCATTCTAGATTCCATAACACAAGCTAGTTAAGCTTACCGGTCTAGATAGTTGTGTATCGTTGTGTAGAATGTTGTGGAATGTTGTTTTGGAAACTGACGTCAAAATTTGACGCGACAATTTTCGGCATCAGATACCTATTATAATATCGACGTAGAATCTGTCCATAAACATTATTCGTAGGTGTTAATTACGATCGTATCAAATTTCACTTTTATACATGTTTTTATTAAAGCCATTAATCAGAAAGTAAACGATGAATGAAGAAGAAAAAAAGACGATATTATCGGAGCCCCGCCCTATAGTCGCCCCACCGACACTTGGGCCTCGTAACCCAATATGTGAGTGGAGGGTTCCTTACACAGATATAAATCTACTAGACATGAACATTTAATAACCATTACACGATTGATATGATATCTAGTAAGCTACATACTATATGTTGTTCATTAAATATGATTCCTACTTGAGAATTATTACTTACCCTTTGTTTTCTTACAATTAATTGCGATACAATGCCAGTTTTGTGTCATAGTTAAATATTGGCCGATTATTGAAAAGTGCATGTCACGCTAGGGATGGCCGGGTGCCCCTAGAGGAGAGCCCCGCGTGGGCTGGGGAGCGCCGTGCTCTCATCGCCGAAGTGGGGACGGACCTCTCGCTGCCGGCCGTAGTTCTGTCTATGGTCGACGGCGGCGATGAGGCGTGGGCAGCGGTTCAGACCTTCTGCGAGACGGTTATCTCGCAGAAGGAGGCGGCGGAGAGGGAGAGGGAATGTGACCCCCTTTCCCTACCACAGCGCCGCAAGAGAACCGGGGCTCGGGCAGTAGACGCGGGGGCGTCTGCTGCCCTTACATACGCCTCGAGGTTGAAGGCGCACGTCGTGTCGCGTGTGCCTTGCCTAGGCGGGTGGCAGAAGGACTCCTCTTCTGCCACACCAGAGACGGGCCTGCCGTAGGTCAGCGGCGGGCGACCCACACGACGATGGCGGAAGATGTTGTTCCCGCCATCGTCGATATGTGGTGACGACGGACACCGTGGTGGTTTAGTGGGTAATCTGGCCTCCTTCGGAGGCTAGGAGTCCCACACGAAGCCCACCCTCTGCCCCCGTGGGGGTTGAGCAAAGTGCTTAAAAGTATTCCACCACATAAAAAAAAAAAAAAGGACAACCTCACCTCCATCTAGCACTACGACCCATAGTCGGCGTGCGGTTTTAGTCGGTTTGAGTCCGACATAACCTCTTCTTCCGGCACCGGCGGGGGAGGTATCAGAGAGGATTTCAGCATGGAAACAAAAAAAGTCGCGCTCTAAATATGTATGACACTTGCCTTTATCTATCTTTAGTAAACACACTGCAATCAAGTACCTATGTATTTATTTAAGTGTTCTCTTGAAGTAAAACTTCTGTATTAAATGTTAAGTACTTTGTAATCTGAGACCAAAAGTAGATACCTAATGTCCTAATGTTAAATTTAATTTAGAATTTTTAGTTGTAGTAAATACAGGGAGAAGTCACATCTAGCGATCTACGTCATAAGCATAGATATAAACGCACATACAGGGTGTGTGCGAACACGTCGTGCGATCGAGTTCACCACGTCATAACCGCCGCGGGTTATTGCTAGCCAATATCACTGAGAATTTGTTTCACACCAATTGCTTTTTTTTCTAGCTAGATATAGAACTAGAAACTATATCTTCGTATTAATCTAGAGAAACATTTACTTTCCACAGTCTGTATAAAGATGCAGTGCTTGTATTTTAGAGGGCATTGTTGAAGAATGCAGTAAATTACTACTACCAACGTCTTTACGCATCAGGCTCAAGGGTGATAGGGGCCTCAGGAATGACGTGAATAGCACGTCGATACATCCATACGGCGTAAAATTATAGTAGCGGCGGCGTATTCCGAAAATTAAGAGCGATCAAGGAAGATATTTTCCTGTAAATGAGTAAGGTCCAGGACCTTGATAGTATAGAACTCGGTGTTCCACCCAAAACCAGGTCAAACTCAGTGACAAGTTGCTGTCTTATTCACCAACATTGGAAAGTTTGACCGGAGTATTCCGGTGATATGTATATCAAGCATAGTAAAGAGGCAGAGAGAAGATGGAACCGAGAGTAACACCAGCATAAACTTGGAAATTTTCTGAAGTTCAAATACAGAAAAACTAATATATAGTTTGTAATGGATCTCTTTCGGTTGAAACGGAACATCGCTGTAGTTATGCGTATATAAACATAAATCTCTTCCGCTTTACTAAGTAAACATTCGCCTCATTGAAATTTCAATCTCAATAACATCTTAACATTACTCAAGATTCTTTCTCAAATAAAAAGGAAAACAGACATCAAGTATGGTCAAACTCGGTCACTGTAACTTACGATCGATATTCACCCTATCCCCCGCGATATTTACCAACAGCTCGACAAAAGTGGGGACGGATCAAATCAAATTCATTATATCACTAGTGAGCGCAGTACAATGCAACACTAAAGGGTTGTGCTCAATGTTCAATGCGATGGTCGCGTGCCGCATCCTCCACGTGCACACATACTATGGATTATGCTAATTTAGTATTCTCAATGGTACACTGATTTTACTTTGCGTTAGGACATGTTACAGATGCATTTGACAGTTATAAAAGCTTTTTGGTGTAATGAACTGAACGGTACTTTGTGTGAGCAATTATTATTATCAAAAAGTAACATTTACGTAGCAATAATATTAATATCTAGGTATAATATAATATCATATACAGGCTGATTTTATAGTCGCTTCGGATAAAAAGATTTTGGGCACAGTTTCGACAGCAAAATCATCTGGAACTATTAATTTGGCGGAAAAAAAATACATGGGATATTATTCTCTTCTCTCTTCCATGTTAGTTTCTACTTATTTAGTACCAGTGAGTTCCATTGGTGTTCCTAAAGCTATTATCTATTCTGTGCCTAAAGTAAGGCGAGTTCCCGGGAATTACCGGTATTGCAAGTGTCAGTGTTATCAATAATGGACAAAATCGATATCGTTTCTGGGTGTCGCATGTCGTTTCAAAGAACCCCAATAATTTAGAACTGTTACATATCACTACATTACATAGTATAAAACAAAGTCACTGTCGCTGTCTATCCGTCCATATGTATGCTTAAATCTTTAAAACCACGCAACGGATTTTGAAGCGATTTTTTTTAATAGATAGTGTGATTCAAGAGAGAGGTTTATATATTATTATGTATAATATATGTTTAATTTATTAGAGGGTACAGCGGGAACGGGATCTGACGCCACGCGCGCGGAAGAAAATTCATAAAGAATTCAGTAGGTGCAACTCAGATATTAAGGGTTCTCAATATTTGTAATAAGAATTAGAAAAAAAATAGATAACCCTCAAGTTATACATTACAGGTTATATAGAAAACATTTAATACCTTGTTATACCCATTAGCAGTGGTGAAAATTTTAATGACGTCATTTTCGCATCCTCCCCTTCATTGGGTTCTTATTCAAAGAGACAGATGGGCTCCATTCTCTTCGGCTTAGAAATTAATAAGAAAAACAAATTCGTGAGAACCACCAAACATAAACAAAACGCGTATAATGCACTATTTATTTAGGTAATACACAAAATGCGCGTGCACGTGCCGACAGCCCACCCTCGACTTGCGAACCCTTGACAGAATTCATAGCTATCTAAAATATTACATTTTCAATCTTATTTTGAAGGACATAAGGTTGTTGTGGCTTGTACAGCACATTGGCCAAAGACGGTGACTCTTTCGTTCGAATTAAATAACATTGTTAGAAACCCTCATTAATGCAATATTGAATTCGCGGGAGACCGGGGTATGGTTTTATTGTGTGCAAAATTGACTAAGTAAGGTTTTTGAGTAGTGATTTTATTATGGGAAATAACTTTTTGTAACATTTGCTTTAATTAGAGGCATATCAATATGATTTTGAATTAGTTTGTTGTATGTGCAATCAAGAGTTTACTTGATTAAACCCATCCATGGTTGACGCTCATAGTCATAAACGAACCAGGCGTAAAAAATAATGCAGAAATTTGTGAGTAATTTTAATAGAAACTTGTATTCATCTAACCAAGTTCTTGGTGATATTTAAGTCTCAGTAGTTCTTGTTATCTTAATTGAGCCGAAAGATCTTATCACATACTTGTATGGGAGACCGGTGATAGTTGATTATAGGGGTCGGTTGAATAATAGGCGATCATTCCAAAAACATTCGTCATACCTACTAGCAGATTGCAGTATTACAGACTGACTTATGTATTAGACATTATGTTCTCTAAGTCACAAATATTTTTTTAAATACACAACTTCATCATCCACGTTCATACTTGATAAATCTATTTTTGGTGTACTTCGATAATGTATTAATTAACGTCAAATTGGTAATTTGCGTTAATTGTTATTCCTCAATTTAAACATTTAAATTATAATTTCAATCTGTTATTAAACACCTAAGTTACTTAATAAAGTAATTCTATAATCTCTAGAGGAAGAGGAAATATCAGAAATTCGATTCAATGATTAATTGTATTTTTTATTCCATTTTCTTTTTCATTCATTTTTTGATTTGTTCAGTCAAAACGTTTTTTTTTTTACCTACCCTGAGTAATGTTTAACCTCAAATTATAAATATTGAATGGTCAATTTTTTACCATACAACTCTGTTACAATATGCCCTTTATATCCACGTGATATCTTCCCAACTAAGTAACGTTCTGCTTTCAGTCTTACTAATGACCGAACTTCGTGACTACTGAAATGACTGCCATAATACCTCCGAAAACCAGAAGAAGTGCTATGTAGATATGTGACAGTAGTTTTATAGTATTTTATTTATAAACAACACAACTTCGGCAACGTGGCCGCGAGAACGAGCCAGATGGCACGGAACGTATCGATCGTGGGCCGAGTGCACGGACGACCAGCCCTATTATTGTTTAATCGTAATCTCGGAGCTCGATTAGCATACCCATTGTGACTACACACTGTACACATGTTAACGTAATGAAAGGATGACATCAACATACAAAAAAAATGCGTATTATTAAACTGTAGTAAAATGTAAATACTGTTTACTAAAAACTTCAGTAGGTAGGATTGAAATGTGATTCAAGCTTATTGGTCTGCTAGTTTTTTCCCGCAGCTCCACCCGCGTGAATGTCGGTTATCGCGACCAAACATAGCTTATGCCCTTTCTCAAGATCTAATATACCAAATTTCATCAAAATCGGTTCAGTGGTTTAGGCGTGAAAGCGTAACTTACAGACAGACAGACAGAGTTACTTTCACATTTATAATATTAGTATGGATACCTACTTTTCAAAAATTACAAGGGTACGACCACATAAATGCTGGGCTGAACCTTATTGGTTTGTTACCGAACCTATGTGGATGAGCTACCACAATTTCGATGTCATTGTATTCGGAAGACAAGTTGTCAAAGGATTATAATACTCGTATTACTACTACTACTGCCAGTGGGGACGCCGTTTGACCGGACGGGTTATCAGCCCTTCTAAGTGGGGCCATTTCACCCAATTCCCCTTTATCGTCTGCTATACATGTTCATATGGCAACCGGGACCGACAGCTTAACGTGCTCTCCGAGGCACGACCAGACCAATGCTTATACTCATATTCGTGCATACAAATATTTTGCACTGAGCGGGGATCGAATGCGCGACTTGCGAAGTGGCCGCGTTCACTACCGCCACGCCACGGAGGCTTCTAATTACTCAGTTCCTAATGGTCAGGGCCTGAGGTTAATAAATAGTCCTCAATAACTGGATTGCCAAAATCCACAAATCATTTTTCAATAGCACTAGTAATTTTAGAGATTAGCTAGCATTTAATTAAACAAACGAACTCTTTCAGCTTAGGGATTAGTATACATTAGTAAAGCTAAATGGGCATTAATGTAGAAGAGTTCACAAATTTACATAATTTGTGTCAGTACCTAAATATCTACATTTTTTCTGTACATTGAAAGTGCCTAATCTCCATATTAAACAGAGATTACTTAGATAAACGGCAAAGTCATCTCACACAACAAGATTGTTAATTTGATGGAGATTGGATTTAAAATTTTAAATAAGTACCTACACACGTGATTAAGTGATTGATTGCATGTATATCTAATACATGCAATGTATTTCATTAAAATTGTTAGCATTGCTGTCTCCGAAAGCTGTTAAAACAAAACAGCTATTAATTAGATATGAAATACTGCATTTCCAACACACGACTGCTGGTTGTAATTAATAAGAAAAAAAATACTTCATTTATAACGATGATTTTATACAGTTACAACTTACAAAGTGATTTTTCCAAAACAACTCAGAATGATGTACCTATCGGATCGATATCTATCATGGGTCAAGTGCATTCATATGTCGAAAATGGATTTATTGATTTTCCGGAACGTTTGATGAACGTGTTAACAATTTACTATCACCACGTAATAAATTGGTAAATAAATATTATATCTAGCTATTCTAGCACATATTATACAGTGTCTGATCCAAACTAAACATAGCGTGAGCCTACACTATACTTATACTTTTTTTGCAAATATATAGGTACCTACACTACCTACTTATACGACGGTCACCTCATGCCACGTCCGGCCATGCCACACAAGTAAAGGTAAGCCCAAATTGAAATAATAATAAATAAAATACATTTTATTAATCTTTATCGTCCAACTAGATGATCCCCGACAAAGTGCAAGGATAATCTCATAATCCATTGCAGTGGCTGGCAAACAAACTTACTAAAAGGACATAATAAAGAAAATAAACGACATTTAACTGGCCACACAATTCCCACGAGGCGACATTTAGCTTTCACGTTCCAATTCAGAGGCTCATGTGACGTTTTTATTTTCAAGGGATCAAACAATGTACACTACGCACGGCTAATTCGTTTACCACATCGTATAAGTATATGACTGCATCTTTAGTATCCCATAATAATCATCGCACTGCAGAACAATGTCCTCATTTTGGGATTAGGGAGTAGTAAGTATCGGGGCCAGCTCAATGGCCAGTAGTTAGTTTAACAGGATATTACCGTCAGCGTACCTATTCTATACAAAGCAGAGTACTTACTCTTACATTTTCTCATTTCTATTATAAATGCAAACGTTTGGAAAGATGATTGTTACTCAAATATGTGAAAATGGCTGAACGGGAAGGAGAAGGTTACGAAAGACGGGATATCGTCCTGTCTTAAAATCAAAGAAAATAAAGAAAGGGAAAAGTCGTGGGTTCAAGTCCCACTTGAGCATTTCATTTTTCCCGATGTATTCGAATTCGCTCTCTTTTCCTCGCTACCAATATTGCATGGTAAATGAGGAAGTAATCAGGAGGGGACTTACGCAAGTTTTATTAATTTTAGAAAATATTATTTGAGGATTAAGTACGCCCTGCACATTTCATTTCCAGCTACATTCCGCTCAGTAAGTAAACGTATAAATTCACCAGCGATGCATGTAGCGTCACGGAAAGCGGCCGCCCCAAGAGACTTGTTCAAAGTTAAATTGTTTTTACGCGTTCAGCGCTCGTAACAAATTGGACTTGGAATATCTTAATGTGGTTTTGGTTTGCGGAGAAGCTATGAGAAGAAATTAATATAGATTAAATATCTTATATGAATAGGCAAAATTAGATTTCAAAGGTTTCTATAATCACACCAATATTTTAGGATTAATTGCGGCATACTTAATTGTGAGTTATTTCGATAGTTTTTTCTGTTACGAGTAATTTACACCCGTGTGGGGAGATGACGCGACGAGAGCTCGACTTTACTCTCGACAATCAAACTCGTCTACATATTTTGAATTTCCTATTATTATTTTCTTAATTATTTTCACTGACCTTTTACTGGTTACACTTTATACACAAGCCTCTATAACACTTAAATAAAAGAAGTTTTTTCTTAACTGTACATTCTATAAGGTAAGGGTATCTGAAAGGCTAAGCGATAAGCCTCGATAATTCAGCAAAGCAAGTGACGTCGGACTTGGGAATACTAATTGCCAAGTCTTGGGGGCTGATAATCCGTTCACAGCAGGCGGGCCCCAAATTAAAAACCCCCAGTTGTGTCCAGTCCGGGTCGGGATTACCGCTCGCATAGCGAAGCCATTTGGCCCCAAGCGAAAAAATATTAGGAGATGGGCTCTGCGTAGTAATAATAACAAGATTTAAATTTTTACCTTTTTATTTGATAACGTTTGGGGATATCAGGTTGTGATTGTTGCCTGTATTCATACATTGCTCTTTGTGAATAAGTCTTAAAATAACAAAATACATGTATGTAGACAGAGAATTTACTATAATACTCAATTATGCACAAGAAAACGTTACGAATTAAAATTTCTAATTATTGATTATTTTACTACCTATTATTTAGCTTTTAACGATAAATAAATATATGTAGAAGTATCTACTCTGATATTGTCTTCAAGAGAAAGCGCACAATAATAGATAGGTATCCCCATTCAGGCAGAAGTCCCTTAAACCGAAGGCTGTGCCGAAGGGTTCGAAAAGTTTGGCGAGAAATTCGAAATCCTGAGATGAAATAGTAATTTATCAAAGGATTTTGAGTCCCGGGGAGCGGAAGTGAAGGATAGGATGCCCTTTATCGGGAATTGCAGCAGTATACTTTATCGGAAATACCAGGAAACGGGAAAAATAACACTTTGTGTGAGAAGCTGAATGTATTTAAATAATTTTCATCTTGTCTCGATTGCTTTTTTATCGAGAATTTTCTCTTCTGATCTTTTTTTTAACATCTTGGGCGTGTTAAGGGTTATTTAAATACTGACATTTATCGTACATTTTTGTTCTCTCGGGTAATTTTGTTTTACATCCATTACAAAGTAATGCATCATAGGTTTATTATTTAGTGACGCATAAAGCGACAATGTAACTGTAAATTATGCCATAACGTCTTGGCTAGGACGACGGTCAGATAATGAAGATAATAGTGATTTATTCCTTGTCCTCAAGTCGACTTCACACATAAAAGGCTAACGCCATTACAGAGTCAGATTATTTATAATTCCATAACGGAATAATGTATGCACGGTGCGATGTACGCATAAACGAATACGCCGCCGCGTATTAATATTCAAATGGCCTTTGGGCGAGCAGTGTATGAGATCCCATGGTATTAGTACCATTAACATTGCGGTGCGTCGGTATGACTTGTTATGTAAACATAACGAACGCACTGCAGGTTGCGTTTATAAATAACTAGCTGTGCCCGCGACTTCGTCCGCGTGGAATGTACTTAATAAAAAAAATCTGTTTATTTTTTTTTGTTTTTGGCATTTTTTTTTTAGCCTAAGTTACTCCTTATTACATAAGCTATCTGCCAGTGAAAGTCCCGTCCAAATCGGTCCAGCCGTTCCAGAGATTAGCCAAAACAAACAGACAGACAGACAGACAGACAGACAGACAAAAAATTTAAAAATATATATTTTGGTATGTGTACCGTATATACATTCATATGCATGTAGTAGAAAGCGGTTATTTTAACATTACAAACAGACACTCCAATTTTATTTATTTGTATGTATAGATGTATAGATGTATAGATGTATAGATAATTTCGCTGGACCGCCAACCGTGGACAGCTGCTTACTCGACACTATTTTTATAGTCAACTTTGGCGGCAGAAGCTCTTGTGAGAACAAGAACAAAAAATAATCATGATGCAGTAACAACAATATTACGTGTCATTATCAAACAAAATGAAGCATTTTGCTATTAGTATTTGTAGTCTTCTCTCCTCCCGTTGTTACTAGAACTTTATGAACATCTAATCAATGGATATAAATGAAGTGCTTACAGGTTCCGTACAATTTGTACCTATGAATAATTATTACGTAACATCGTTATCGAGTTAAAAAGCTCGACTCTTGGCGAGCCTTCTTTTATCCTTCATAGCACTTTTTTTGCAGTAGTACCTATTATATACATGGCGAATATTCTTCTATTTGAGTGTACCTCATTAAAAAGCAAGAAGTTAAAAAATAATCTTCTGTATAATTTATTACTGTGCGTGTGTTACGGTCTTTAAGTTGTTAATAAACGATTAAAAACATCTGTACATACAGATATAGTAATTTTAACTTCAAAATAGATTATCCAGTTGAGCTCTTCTTATTTTTCATTAGCAAGACCGTAGTCATTTCCTTCATAGTATCAAACAGCTGTTATAAAGGTTACGCCCGTATCCTTGCACCTGCGCGCCCCACCGACTCGCTTCACCCCCTTTCGGCTTAATTACAATCCTATTAACGAAATCGTCTCGTCGCCTCCTTCGCCCAATTGACATTTAGGGGTTACGACCATAAATATTTGACTGTCCATACTTCCTCTGCATTATTTAGCATGTTTTCATTATTCATCGCCCTGATCGAACGATAACAGCGAATGATTCCCAAACTTGCGAGCACTGATGGAACTCTAAGATAACGTATTACGACAAATGCAATTCACAAGCTCGGATTCGTGTTTGTGATTGGTTAAAGGGATTCGTCGCTGCACGTGCGAGGGTATAAATCCACAAAGGGCCGGTTTTTTATTTCATAGCGCAAAAAATCTACCGACAATTACCAGATTAAGGATGAAAACGAGGGGTAAAGATTTTTTTTCTTTTCATTCAATCGGTAACCATTAGTCTTTTGCTTTTTTCTTTATGTTGTTCGAGAATATTTTAATTAAAAATCTTGGGTACGTCAGGAGTCGCCGTTACTCGATAGCTGCAGTTGGTAATTTGTATGAAGTGAGACCGACTTACAAGTTCTGTGTATTAATCAAGGGCAAGGTAATTAACTGTGCGGGCAGATTGTGTGGTAAAAATACGATGTCGCCTTTTTTATTTGTTTATGTTCGTTATTTTTTTCTGAATTACTTCCAAACTGATATTGATCTTTGTCACTTAAAATCTGCTTGATTAAACTACGCCACTAATATTTCGCGTAATATGTAATTTGACAAGTGGGTCCGGAACAGCCAAACAATGTAGCGAGCGTGCATGACAAGGTACGCGAAACGATCTAACAACCGGCCAGTAGATAAGTGCACATAATTTCGCCGCGTCCGCTTAGCTTGCGGCGCACACGCAAGAGACCCGCGCGTCAGTCGGGAGCCGACCACCTTAATCACAATAAAAATCACTTAACACAAAAGAAAGTACCTTATTCCCTTCGCTTTAAGAAAGATAAAACCGCAAACGTAACCTTGTGATATCATAATGATGGACAGACGATTTTCTTTGTATTCACTAATTTCTGTACCGTTATGTTATGGAAACCGCTTCCGAGTTCACTATTGTCGATATGGGTATGTTTTGATATTTGACGAGACAATTAGCTAAATAGAAATGTTATGCTCAGACAGACAGAGAAAGAGTTCAGCTATTAAAGTGAGATGTGCATAATGCAGCGATCAAAGTAATAAAGATATGACAATGAGACATTTTAATGTGTCTGTCGCAAACGTTTTGGTAATTTGAATAAAATATTCCATGAGTCTTTTTATACGCTGCCCTATATACATTGAATTTATAAAAAATGAGAATTCCTCGTCGATTGAGTGAGGACAATAAATTGGCTCTGCCAGTCATAAGGTTCCAGGTTAAATTAAAATAACGGTTGACCTTAGATTTATAAAAAAGAAAACACATTAGATATATCACTGGCGTAGTGATTAGGGATTTTAAATAAATAATTATTGCGCTCAAATTCAACTAGGTAAACTGAGCATGTCCAGTGTTTTCTTTTTTTCTTCCATTTTTAGACCTTTCGTAAGAGTTACTGTATCCCTCCCCTCCCTCTATTGCCCTCCGCAGGTGGCAACGTGCAAGGGGACCTCTGCTACTACATGTTCATAGATCAAGGTAACACAACAGGTGGACTGGTATTTTCATTGGCAACTATCAGAATGTTACACGTCAAATATTACTAATATTCCTGTCCATCATAATTTAAATAATACATTTTATCAAAGAAATTACCATTAAAATTATACGGAATGTCAATTTAATTTGTCAATTTGTATGAGTCAAAATTTAATATCTTGCGAATAGCATGAGTCGTGTTGTCAGACTTTGCCTGTTAAAATCTTGGTAGAAGATTTTCGGGTTATATGATTTGCTATGAACGCTTTGTGTTCTATGCAATCAATGGTGATACGTTTATCGACACCATTAACCTCAACACCGAAACTAAATAGAACGATGCGACACGCAACTAACGTAATAGAACGACCAGCTGTTGGGACCCCGTGTCACTAGTCTAGTTCTTCGGAGTGCTCACAAAAGACGCGAAGCATCGATCGGCGGTCGGCGTTCGTGACTATTGTTCGACGAACGAATGCACCACCACCACCGTACATCTGTTTCGTTCCTTTTTCACTCGCCCTGCATAATGAAACCGGCCCATTGTGAGTAAAAACATCCACAAAAGAACACGCACTTTGGCGCTGGCACAGTATTTTATAAGAAAAATAACAGGCCTCAGGGCCTAAAAGGTGGGCGTAACCGATGTCGGAAATGAGAAAGTCGATGCAACTGTTATGACATACGTGCTTCGTTAAGTGTTATTGAATGAATATAAACAACAATTCGCGCTTTAACTAACTCGTTTCCGATTCGATTGTGTCTACGTGCTCTATTCATGTTATGTTTTCGACATAAGGTTACTTTTGCTTCTACTACTTTGATAGATTAATACCATTACTTGAAGGCAAGATCATGGCTCCAGAAGCACTCATGCAGAAGGAGCACGTAGGTAGAGGATACCGATAATAAATGTAACAGATACTTGAATATAAAAATATACCCTATTACTCGTACCTAATGATAATAATAAAATACTAAAAGCTCTTTCATCGACTCGTAAAATTCTTATCTCTGATTTAGAGAAGTTCCCTAGAGACTGGGAATGATTTTAATGGATTTCTATTTATAAGACGTTTTCAAATTGGGATATAAAATTTAATCTAATAAGTAAACAAAATCATTTAGAAACTATTCGGCCCTAAAATATTTAACACGTGAATTAGCGTTTATTTTCGACTCAATAGCGTAAATTTAAGATTTCCATATTCTGAACAGACTTATCCTTTTTATAAAATAACTGTATTTATTAGTTTTTGTTAAAAGAAGAAGATAAGTAGTACATAGTAACTTTTAGGCCAGTACTTCGTCAAGCACATGACATGTCTCAGTCGAAATTATTGCTCGCAATCCGTTTTTTAAAACGCAAGAACTAAATATTACTACAAGTTACATAGTTATTACAGGGTGATTACATATTATTGCAGTTAACAGATGGTGCGGTCGACAACCAACAACAACTGCTGTTGTTGTACAATTTCCTATCAATACCGCAAATATACAATTTAAGGCAAAACTTTTCGAAGTTAAATTTTTTACTTGTCTGCTTTCATGAGGGTATGATTCAATAGTGATGCCAATGAGGTTATTACTGGAATTAAACTTAATAAATACCTGCGGGAATCCCAAAATTAATTAATACGTTGGTACCATTACCACAATTGTTGACACCGTAAATAACAGCTATAAGTAGTGAGTTCTCCCAATTCGTTTTTATCCAGCAGTGGCGAAAAATTATCATTTTGCTGTTGGATGCCGATAATTATTATTCAATTCGGGATTATAGAGAGCTGTCAATGGTAATAGTCCTCAATTGAACAGTGCAATAACCAGAAGTTAAAGATCCATGAGTTATTGTTTTACAACTTTCTTTCTTTGAATAATATATTTTATTAAAAATTAGAAGCGTATAGGTGCAAAGCGATATTAATTGATCTGCCCTTCTAGACGACTCATCAACGAATGTCATTTACGCCAAATTCATACATTCGTCATTCTATTCTACGATACGTCGGCCAACGAATTACGACTTGTTTACGGGGGCTGTACAGGGAAGCTTGCACGAATCGAATTAAGCATATGGAGCCTTGGTCACCGATAGCCAATGTATAGCATCAGAACAGCAAGTGACTAAATAGTGCAGATAACGCGGATCACATTACTTCAACTTACACACATCACATGTACTTAAAGAAATTTCAGTCTGTGTACCAAATGCCAGACCAAATTATTACTCTTTCAGCATTGCGATATGTGCTAACTGAAATTTAGGAAGCAGACATCATAAAAAATGTTACATTATAAATGCGGGCTCAATTTGTGTTCCCCCAGGCGGAGCGCCTGCGCCGACGATTAAGTGCACTTAATTTCCGTCTAAATGTTGCCCGATGGGGAGTTGCGAAGTTGCTGCTGATTCTCTCGCTGCAGGGTACATGCAGACTTGAAGGATTTCAATCAGAATTTAACATGTTTCGGTTGAGTTAGGGCTTGTAAGGTAATGTAACGTACTTTTAAATCAAAGATGCTTTGATTTTGTAGTTGGTAATTGGCAAAGTTATTGAGTAATGCGTAATTAGGTTAGTCCTATCGAGGCAATTTATACATAAGCTCTAGCGTCATAAATATCTTGAAGACGAAGTCTTAAAATGATCTTAAAACTCTCGTAATAAGAGCAAATCAAACTGTTTTATTGATTTATATGGTATTACTGTCCGAACTAAATATCAGAACAATCGGACGACTGGAAGGGGGTCCAAAAACGATATTAAGATCATTTTGAGTACTCTGTTCGTTAATATTTTTCTGATGCTTACTGTACTTAGATTATGCTGAAAATTAAAACAACGGAGACGTGTTTTAAAGGTTTCATCACAGGAACAGTTCCATCTTCCATTTATTCAAATTATTCGTAAGAAAATCTTATCTGACATAACGTTCAAAGATACGTATGGGATGGTGAAACCTTAATTAAATCTTCAATATGGCTTGATTTATTTGCGTACGATGCGAATGAAAAACTTCATCCACATCAACCTAAATCGTTTCTACAAAAAGCTTGTGGCATTTTGATGATTGTCGCCATAAATTACTGGCATTTAGTTGTCGTTTAGCATTCGTCAGCGATTTTTGATAGATTCTGTTATAAATTTGCGCCAGTAAAGTATACTATTAATGAAAGTAGTTCCCGGTTGTGGATCTACTACCATAAACCTGTCCCATTCATTTTGATTCAGTACCTAATTAGAAGCGTGTGCAGTTTTGACCGAAAAAAAGTCTGGCTTAAATGTAAAGGCGTTTATAAAACGAAAGGTAAGCACTAACATTTTAACAAACTATCTCATGTTTTACGGCTGCAGGCATATCTATGAGGCAAGAGTACAACTGTCGACTGTTAGATTATGGAGAAAATTTGTTATTTCTCAGCGGTTGTATACCTACCTACGATACATACGGGAGGAGATGGGGTGGCATTGGCACTTATATTGTACTTCGCCGGGAGGCACGTGACGACTGGGGATAATATTAACCAATTTTTTCGTTTTTGTACTTAACCCTTCAACGGGACCACCATATTTCACAATTAGTATATTTTAATTAGAAAATTTCTTTGATTTGGCTTGCGAATTCGTGGATAAAGGATTTCTTGAGGTCTTTATCCTAGTCTTACATCAAAAGTGAACTGGTTTCTCCTATTTATTATTGGTAATTCATCAGGTTACCGTGTTTAGGCCTTCAAAACATTAAGTATCCAAACTATATATATTTTTTATGGAATAAGGAGGCAAACGAGCAGACGGATCGCCTAATGATAAGCGATCACCGCCGCCCATGGACACCCACAACACCAGAAGTCACAAGTGCGTTGCCTTCCTTTTAAAAGAGAGTACGCTCTTTTCTTGAAGGTCGTATTTAAAGTACATATGTATTTAAAGCTGAAAAATACAAGTCACACTCTAAAAATATCCAATAAAATATACGGTAATACGTTCCACATAGGGTCTAACTATATTGGCAATATAACATTTTTCAAAAACACGAAGTAGCATGTCCACTATCTTCCCACGGTCTTATATTGAATCATTTTTTCTGTCCCGCGTGAGGCGTAGAAGCAATCGCGTGATAATATGTGGCGACTATCCATTTTTATGCCATGACGTGTCTATACAAAGAGGAACTCTATGTTAGGGTAATAAAGATGGCAAGATTGCCCCATTGGGCGTACGAAAGTGACGTTCACGTGATTACCAACATTCGATGGAGCTGCAAATAGCACTCTTCATTTCCTAATAATTAATCTCCGCTTTATGATGGGTTGGTGGGACTTTTTGCAGCTGTTAACATAAAACGAAATCATTGTTTCTACAGTTCTTTAGGAGTTGTTTTAATGAGTAGGTTTATGGCATGTTTAAATCGGAGCTTCGATTTCGATAAATGTCACAAACAATGTCGTGTACACACCAAGCAAAAGGAGGTGTACAAAGGCTGAGATCAGTGAAGACGTCACAACTAAAGCAAAGCAAGTGGGGTTCGTCATCATTACGGCACGCTTCACAGTGTGCGGTAATGATGAACGATTATAATTCCTTTGAGTTTGTTCGCTATGACGACAAGAACCAAACATGTGTACTGCAGAGTTGCAAACGTTAACTCAATGTTAAAAATAAAAATAACTAAATAAATTGATTGGAAATGTGGCAATATGCTTCAGAGCCAATTTGTCTTCTAAAATTGATCCCTAATTGCTGGGGTTTTCCAATTTTAGAGACAAGTGTAGATCTTATTTAGTATAATTATTTATTAGATTTAGAGGGTATACCACCCTGGTATTACAGGATGACATTTAACCCTTTTAAATACTCGTCTTTTTACATCTAAGTGTAAATTTTTTCTTACATCATATACGTTAAGCACCTTTTTAATTGAAGTAACGGTGTGGCAACAATTAAATGATGATAATGTATGCAAAAATGTGGTCTGTAATACAGTGGTGCATTAATGTTTGTGGCGTGGGGTGGCGAAGGACGATGACAGCAGTAATTTTGCGTAATGGCGAAGATTTATGTGCCGAGTGAGTCGTGAGTCTATATATAATTATTACAAAAATGAATATTTTATGAACTTTTATGATTTTTTGTAAGTTAAGCTTTATTGCTTTGGCGATAGAGATCTGTCTCAATGAAAACAAACCTCTACAGTACTTATAAGTACTAACACGAAAAACTACTGAACTCTTGAATTAGTTTTTTTTTTAATCCAAAATTAATTAGTAAATTGAATCAATCAATAATTTGAATGCAAAAAGATGTAATTGCGTTGCACTGTTTGTAAAAATAAAGAAATTGGAACATCATCATCCTTGCGTTATTCCTGTAGCATTCGTAGCCCCTCGGAGTGCGGATACTAAATTGGATATAATCTAAATTTATAATAGGTACAGCAGATAATATATGATAACAACAACAGCGCATAACCCGTTGATATTAAACATGACCATAACGGTACACGTTTGCACGGATGCAGTGGCCGTGTCCCGTAGCTTCTATGCAAATGCAAGATAAGCAACTTCATACTGGCTGCACTCCATTCCATAAACCGACGTTTATTGCGCAGAAAAATATTATTTACAATCAACTTTTATTTCTTTTAGTATTATTTGTTTTTAGTGAATAATATCAAGTCAATACAGGATACGTGCCTACGTAGAGGTTAACAGATACGGGATCACCTTGATTCACATACATTTTTATGAGCATACTTTGGCATAACTTTAATGACTTATTACTCTGACATTTTGTTTTTCCAGTATACCTACTGTTTAAGTAGACAGGCTAGGCATACATTTTTTTTCTATATTTTATCAGTTTACTTTTCCTACTTAAAGTATGTCTTAATACAATCATCATAAATCTAGGTTGGCATGTCATAAAATTAATTGGTAACTAGAAATGACAAGTAAAACGAATGAAATAGCTTTCGCATAAAATGTTTACCCACTCTCATAAAAACTAGGTACGCAAATATACAACTGAAAGTGAAAAGTGAAACTCCAGTGTCGAATGCAATATGTTTCACATTTAAGTGGAATTAATCGCTATCTGTGACAGGACAGGGAAATAATGGCTAGCCGAAATTAGTTCACAATTAAGCTAGATTGAATTTTACTACTCGCTGACTCTGATATTCGAATTTTGTTACAGTATAAAATGTATAAATGGAACGATGTTTTTTGTTCTAGTTTTTAATTCGATTGTCGGAACGAAAAGGTTTTTTATCCTTAGAAATGATTTAGTATATCTACATTATCCACTAATACCTAAAAGTAATCCACAAACCAAAAACCTTTTTTTTTTAAGCTAAATGTACTGTCTACAAACCTAGGCAGTTTATGATTTAAGTAATGAAGGTTTCTATTTGAAGTGGCTCAATTTATAAATATCTTGACATTAAAAGCTTGTACTCATGTACTAGCGTGGACTTTTCAAAAAAGGTACTAGGCCTAATGTCTCGTATTTGATTTATATGGAAATATACGGAAACAAATAAAATTAAAACCAAACACTTGAGTGTTTTTTCAATATTTTCAAAACTAAATTCTCTTTGTTGTGAATATATTCAATGGTTAAACCACCCACAGAGGCGGGCGGCGCCGCAGGCAAATCTTGTGATGCGGCGAGACGTCTCGAGTGTCGAAGCTACCTGTGTTCTCCAAGCATCGCTACATAATTAATCGTAAAAGTCAACCCCAACTTAGTTCGTGCACAAAGGGACTATAATTTTTCGGTTCGATGATTTCACTCGGTCTAACGTTTAGTCCAGCAAAACATACAATTTGAGTAATGTAATCAGTGATTATTATTTTAACTTTGCACGCAATTCATCGTGAAACTGGATTTTTTAAGATCTGTATGGCCGATATTATTCTCTTCACTTCACTGGTGTTTCTGTGTAAACGTGCGAAGAATATTCCAGCTCCTTGTACAGTTTTTTAAGATAATTTCATTATTATTATGTTGTGTTGCACCTTGACTTTCATTATCCAAATATGTCACGTTCCGCGCCCGGAGTTATCGCAGTAGTATCTTAATTTAAGTTACTTATAGACAATGAAACAATACAGTCAGTTTATATTCAACTAAGAACACCGGTGTGGGATTATCACATAATCGTGCCTCCAATTATGTAGAAAAAAGTTATGGTTCAGTACAAGGTGTGTGCACGCACACTGTGCACGCACACTGTGCTCGTTGTTACATTGTTGGTATATTTGGAGATTGTCAAGTGCGTTCTTGGAAGTCCTCAAGTCTTCAACCCACGACACAAGTCAAACACCGTTATACACCAATAACGTGACTTGCTCTCATTAGAAAACCGGTTTCTCCAGATTCGAACGTAGATAAGATTTCCATCGGTGCAAACATAACCAAAGAAAATTAAAGATTCCTGAGGAGTCAGCGACATAACTGTCCAAGTGAGGCGGTGATAGTAAAAACTTCAAGCCTGCATCGCTGAATGCCATCTGTGAAGCTCGTCAAGACATGGGCGAGCGATAAAAACGTTCGCACAGCGCATGCGAATATCATGTTTCGATGCGGCCATACCAATGCCGATGAGTGTGGCTAACCCGAGGTTGCTTATTTTACGTCCACAAAACATTCATGTCTGTGTTAAATGTGATAATGAACCTTCACATGTAATCACTGACGCGTGTTTACGCATTATATTGCGAGAAGAGCAAGTTCAATGGCAATGGAACGCCGAAAAAGATTACATAACTCTCGAGCAGCAAGGTCAATGTCGCGCGAAACAAAGATCGCGAAAGTGCTCCAATGTTACGTAGGCAGCTCTCGGGCCTCGGCTCGCACGGATAATTGCGATGTAATCGACGTAATCCATCCACAAGTCTCGTTTCCTTTTATGGCGCGCGCAGCTTGCGACCGCATAGAAGAAACAGCTGACCACGGCACGCGCTTCGAATGCATATTAATGTCGCCCTCGTTGCAAAAAAACTTATAAAATCGAAATGCTACTATGATATATCGAACCAGTTTGAAGTGCAGGCTCTAGCTATTATGCAATCGTCGTCAGTAGACAATTAAACAAAATACTTTGTTATTTCACTTTGTAGGTAATGGTTTCCAGTTACTCGCTGGCAGATATTTTTTGTTGCTTGAAACAAAGATATGCACTGGGTGGGTGTCATCTGTCGACTTTCAATTTTAGTGGTGCCGTAATTGGCCGCAGTTTCTGCGAGGTATGAATATCCGGTTTGAAAACACATTTGTATGCAATTTTGTAACAGTTGTTATTTTGTTTTGTATGTAAGTTGGTACTTATAGCAGGTACCTAACCGTAGAGATATACAGGTGTGAATCTTTCTTGAAGCTGTCCGCGTTGTATACTAAAATCATTTTTAAGTTTTCAGTGCTTTTTTCTATTTTATATTCGGTATGAACCATCTGCAAAATAGATATTTAGAGATTGAAAAATAGGACAACGTATTAAATCAGTTCAGTCGTTTTCAAGGATCTATATTAAGGATTAGTTTTATTATTATGTCCCTACCTAGATATGCATATAGAATTAAAATCACTGAAACATAGGAAAGGTCTCCGGAATGGTCAATATTTTGACAGCTAGACGGTCGATATATTTTGTGGATACAAGAGGGTGGCCTTTGTGACGAGTAAATAACAAAATGAGTTCATCGCAGGGATCCTCATTGTCCTGTCCATGAGTTTAGCTGTGACATTTGTCCCCCGCAGTGTCACAGCTGCCATTCATTACTAGTGAAACAATAAAAACTTCCACAATATATGTTTGATAGTTACTGAAACAATACCATACAGAGACAGATTAACTTAAAATAATGTTCGATCGATTTGATGTGTGCAAACATTTCTTTATCGATGTCAACGTTCCCCTTGATGTTTTATCGCAAAAACAATAATAGCAATTTATCAAGCTGTTAGTATTAAGGCAGCTGTACACGGGTGGGGCACGTACGAATCGCAAACGGTCACTAATGCGATAACTTTATGTGTGGGGGGTTTACAACTGTGCGATGTGCCTAATAAAAGGATATCGGATAATTATATTGTGTCGCCCTACGCAAATTAATGAATCGAGAACTCCAGACCGAATCAGATTTGAGCCAATCACTTATTAAACTGGTGAGTATAACATGTGTTTTTTAATTAAAGGGCATCCATTAAAAATGTCCCGCATATTTTCAATAATAACTACTAAAATCATAGGTGAAAATATTTTCAACTCTAAGGCCCGTATTCTAGAATGACACTCAGCCTAAATCTCGATTTATCTGAGGACAGGCAGTACAGGCCATATGTCAAACTATCAATCTATCAAAACAATATGTCATCAGATAAATCGTGATTTAGGCTGAGTGTCATTCTAGAATACGGGCCTAAATAGGTTAACATTTCGACACTTCAATACGCACACTTTGCAACGAATATTTTATTATATGTTATTATGATAATGATGGTAGATTCTTTACGAAACTGATGTTTTTTCATACGCCATACCTACTTAAAATGTCATGTTATCGAAATCTTTAGTGATCCATACTCTGCGTCTGTATGTTACGCTTTCACGCCTAAACCACTGAATCGATTTTGATGAAATTTGGTATAAGGGTAGATTAGACCTTGAAAAAGAACATAGGCTATGTGTGGTCGCGATAACCGACATTCACGCGGGCGGAGCCGCGGGCACAAGCTAGTATTCAATAAAAATAGATATCGGATACTGCAAATAAAATTCAAATCAGACAGACACACCTTGTACCTGCATAATATATACGACATATAAATTTTCTTGCACCTTTTCCACTTGATGGTTCTAGCAGGCTGTGGTACGTCAGCAGATGTTTCAGGTCGATGACGTTGGACCTTTCTAAGTTGTCGCGTGCCATGCACATGGTGTTGTTATTAATGTGCGCAAGGGCATCGAACGCAGCCTGTCAGCACTCGCCTTTATAATGTGTGTGCGCAACAAAAGATAGCCACCAACGTTTATTTTATTACCTACTAACCAGTGATGTTTTCTTTCAATATTTTCTTTTAACGATTCAATAAAAAATTGCAATTATGTATAGGTATCATGAAACTGCCCTGGGTCAGCAGGGGTGCGAGGGATATGTCGATGACAACCTCACCTTCGGCCTAGCACCACAACCCACAGTCGGCGTGCGGTTTTAGTCGGTTCGAGTCCGACATAACCTTCTCCTCCAGCTCCGGGAGGGGGGTATCCGAGGGGATTTCCGCACGAGAAAAAAGAAAGGTATCATGAAACTGAGACGTCAGATAACATTCAATATAGATAACATAATGTTTCCTCTAATTTATAACATCGTTAAATAAGGGCCATCGTTGAATAGCTATCGGACATAATCGAATTCTTTGTGACTTTTAAGGAACTTACTTTCTTCTTTAACATCACCTGAGAGGTTTGACCTATAAACTGGAAAGACCTGCCGGTCTTCTGTTTTTTTTTTTCAAACAAAATATTGGCTTTGTCGTTTCCTTTGAAAGGAGAGGATACCTGAGGACATTCCTTAAGTATGCGCAACGTTCTTCTAACCATCTATAGAGTCACGAAATAGGCCCTTCACGTAAAAAACAGGCACGTTGCCACTTACATTATCCAGGGCACGCCATAGGAAGGTTCATAACCTAACACATCAAAGGACTAATGTCCTAAATACTCACTTTCATTGATTCCTTGAGTAGGTTGTAAATAAAATCGCTATAATGTCATTTATGTCTCCAATTCGCCATGCATAACCGTAGTTTCCTAGCCTACGCCACTTAGGGTTAGTGACGTTAATGACGTCATTAAAACCTCGTAAGTCCATGCCCATAACATTAATGCCATATAATAAAATAAATATACACAAATGGACTTTCCTTCACTGAGAAATCAAGAAAATGGCAATACAATTTAATGATAGTCGTATAACTTTGAAATGTTATAATAATCATAATCAATTACTCGTACAACGGAAAGATGAATTATAAAAATTATTTGCCTCATTGCTATTTTACATTATTTAGCATTGTGGTCATTGAAATATCCAGACTATCACCAAATATAACGTAAAGGCCTCGTAAAACAAACCAAATTAACTCCATGTCAAATTAAAGTATTATCATTTTGTGTTACATAATTACAAAGTTACGAACTTACAAAGTTTTAAATCAATACTATGATTATAAATTGATAAATTGGATTGCCGAGATTTATTTACAAAACTTACAGGTGGAGGTAATAATAAAAAACGTGTGGAAATCATTTGGCCGTAAATAGTCAATCTTATCTGATATCTAGCTGCAAAAAGAGGTTAACTAGATATAATATTACGAATATCATAAAAAATATTTGATATCTTAGCACTCGACATGTCAAACTTAATTAAACATTACATTTATGGTCATTATATTTAATTTTATGTAAACATTTTACATTTTATGTTGTGGTAGGTAAATAAATTCATGTTTAATTAGAAACAGATGCCAAAACTTTCTTGCGCATAATTGCTATCTGTATTAATATAATAGTAAAGTGTACGTATCTGTACCTTGGAGATATCAGAAAACTAAATACTTTAATAACCTGGTATCCCTGTCATACTACAACTGAACAGTCTTGATCTATCGTTTTTATGGTATAAATTTGTATAATTTCATTATGATATTAAATAAACAAAAGTGAAAAATTTATCATGGCAGTCTTTTTTCACTTTTATTATGTATACAACTTTCCAACTGCCAGAGGTTTTTTAAGTGTAGGTACGTACTGCTTTCTTCGCCGTATAAAGAAAGAAATAAAAATAATAAAGTTCTCAATACGTGTTAATACGATTTGTTCCGCGTTCGCCTCACGAAGTTTTGCCCCACATAAAAAAATCCGTATTCGCCCCACATTTTATTCTTTTTTCGCCCCGAATGTAATATTTATTTTGAATTTAATATTTTATTTTTGTTTCGCCCTATTTTCCTTTCCTTATTCGCCTCGATTTTTTTTTTGTGTGCATATTATTACAATTTTGGTACAGACAACTGGAGCTATGTAAGGTATAACTGACAACCATAATATTTTTAAAATTCTTGTCTGTCTGTTCGGAATAGACGCAAAAAGTACTGTTGTTGTTTTTGTTAAGGAATATGACCAAAAGTCGCAATAATATCCACACGGGTGGAGTCTCGGGCGTTATAACTACGATGATACATAATACATGTATCTTTCATAATCTGACGATTAACATTAGCTTAACACTGAACAGGTCCCGTAAGTTTCCACATTAGGTGGGGTTCTAAACCGGCTGTCACACCTGCTTGGAGACGGTAACGAAGGGGAACCGAATTCCTTTCGAAGGGTACTAGGGGAATAGTGTTCGTTTGGAAACTTATTTCGTTTGTGTTATAAAATTATTGATGTTGCGCTGAATAGCACTGCAGGAAATAGAAGCGCGACTTAATTATAGAGTGTGAAAAAATACATCCGATATACATATTTATTAAATGTCTATCTATTCAATTAAAATAATTATAAATCGTCCATACTTAATATTATAAATGCGAAAGTACCTCTGTCTGTCTGTCTGTTTAGTACGCTTTCACGCCTAAACTACTGAACCGATTTTGATGAAATTTGGTATAGGGGTAGATTAGACCATGAGAAAGGACATAGGCTATGTTCGGTCGCGATAACCGACATCCACGCGGGCGGAGCCGCGGGCAAAAGCTAGTCATAATATATATTGGGAATTTGATAATTCTAAAACCCTGTACGTCACACATTCATAATTATTTTCTTAGCCATACTCCACACACCCATCTTATCTAAACTCTGAAACTCCACACATCCACATTAATATCAACATTCTGAACACTCCACACATCTACAATATCTTCTAAATTCTGGTCACTTCACACATGCACCGTAACATTCTCAACTAGCACCTATTTTAATTCGATGATACCACACATTGTTCATATTTCCACTTAATAAATATTGACATATAGATTAAGCGATAAAAAGATTTATTCAAGTGCGGTAACATTCTTGCCCTGAAACAGAAGTTTGAATAAAAGAGCACTTAATATTTCAAACCTTCGTTCTTACAACAAAATTATTAGGCGGTTTTGATTGTTACAATAACCGTGCTGTAAATTTAGCTTCCATCAAATATTTATTTGTTGAACGTGTTAAATGTAATTTTGGCTAAAACCAGCTAACTTAAGTCGGCACTTTTGAGGCCGATTGTACTATTCCATAAGTTACTTGTTAAATAATAAAATTTTAGCTTGATACCTTGTGATAACATTCGAGATTCAAGGGCCTGTTTTGAATAATAATGCATGAAAAAACTGTATAAATGCATTCGCATTGCACGCATGAGCAAATTACACAAGCAAATTAGTCGGCAAATTAATTGATATGCATCAAGCGGAAAGTAAGTTACACAGAACTTAAATTAAGCTAAGCAAAATTTGGCGTCTTTGTCTACGTTTTAAGTAAAATGTACACTTGTGTAGAGCTTAAGTTTGAAAGTAAATAAGGATCAGTGCAAATATTTGTATGCATGAATATGACTATTAGCATTGGTCTGGGTGTTTTTTTAATAGTAGAATATTTATTCTCTTTATTCATTTAAAAATCTTATAAATTATATTTTTAAATACATATTTAAAAAAAAAACATTTAAAAATATAAAAAATAGTATCCCACCGGCATCGGGTACAGGGACCAAGCTACCGGTGGTTAGGGCTCTAGAGAAAGGAACTTCCTCACGATGCGCGCCGTATCAAGGAGTACTGCCTTCTGCATCTGGCCCTTGACCCAACCATCCAACCCGAGCCTCTTCAGATGTTGGTCGAGGCTCTTTGCTATCAGTCCGTTGACTGATACGACTATCGGTACAATGATTGCTGAGTCAACATTCCACATGTCGACAACCTCGTGGGCCAAGTCCAAGTATTTAACTTGTTTATCTTTCTCAGCTTTCACGAGATTCTCGTCATGAGGAATGGTGACATCAACAATCAATGCAAGGCGTTCGGATCGGTCTATCACCACAATGTCAGGCTTGTTAGCTACAACAGTCCTATCAGTGATGATAGATCGATCCCAGTACAATGTGATATGACTATTTTGTAGAACTGGCTCAGGAACATACTTATAGTACGGCACCTCAACTTCCACAAGGTTGTATTTCAGAGCAAGTCGCTGATGGATTATCCTGGCTACTTGATTATGTCTGTGCAAGTACTCACCGTTAGCAAGACGAGAACAACCGGAAGTAATATGCCTGAGGGATTCACCAGGTTGGTGACACGCTCGACAAATGTCAATTGTGCCATCCCTCATGATATACTTCCGGTAGTTATTCGTCTTAATAACTTCGTCTGCAATTGCACAGACAAAACCTTCAGTTTCCCCAAAAAGGTCACTGAAACGTAGCCAGGACACAGACGCCAGTAGATCTACTTCGGGCCTGTGTAGGGCCCGATAGAACCTGCCATGTAGCTCCTTACTCTGCCATACCTCCCTGCGGCTGTCAGTGCTAACTATTGTAGGCCTGCGCCAGTTCTCTTTAGCCAAACCGAGCGGGGTGAGTCCGGTATCTACGTTGACTACATCACGATGCATGTCCACGTTCGACTTAAGAAAGTAGTCTCTGAGATTGCACACCTCGCGATTATGAAGGGTCTTAGCATTTAAAAAACCTCGACCTCCACATTTCCGCGGGATGTACAATCTCATGACTGACTGAATGCAGTCAACTGAGTCCGGACTTTCCTATCGATGGTAATATAAATAAATAAATAATAATATAATTAATAATAATATAATAATAATATAATTTTAATATTTATTTATTATTAATTATTTTAAATGAAATACATTGTGTGAAATTGTTGAATTCCTATTCCAATATCCACTCTACAACTAAAGCCTATCCTGGCAGATGAAGTCATTCAATTTAACCTTCTCTAAGATTGCTAAACATTAAATTGCCCATAGAGTAGCAGTGTACTTTTACTTTTATTATTAGGTCTAAGGTATTTTTTGAGTCAGAAACACAAACCCATCGGCCTATCTTTTCCGAGATATATTCTTCTACTCGCACAGGCTACTTAAGACGAATTTAAAATCTCCTCCATTTCTAAAGTCACACCAAGAAACAACACCGGAATATATTGATCAATGAATTTCCATAACAAATGACTAATGTACGACAAAACAATTGTATGCAAGCACACCTCGGCTGAATATGGAGGGAGCAACGGTAACCGAGAATTTGCTTGCGATGTAACCCCAGCATAACGAAGGGGACGATCGGCGAACTCGTAATTATAAACAGGGCGAGGTGAGTAGAGGTGTCGAGATATCGCGATAATATCGAAACGTTTTCGTTTAACGTTGCTGGCGGGTATTTAATCGCAGAATTTAATAAAATGGTCAAACCGGGCGCGGGGAACGCTGATTTATAATGGACGGGAATATCGATATACGGAATTCTACTTGAGAATATCGATGCGAATTTATTTTTAGCAGATCATCGATTAATTCGTAATGTGTTGACTGTCTATATGTACTTTGCATTTTATACCAAGTATTTTTTGTATAATAAATATTGAGATCCGGTTCTTAGCATTCCATGGATTCACCGTGCGGTCGCCGGGTCCATGGCGTGGTACAGAGAGGAACACTGCGACGGCGCCTGGGACTTGCGACCCAGGTGTAGGTTTAGGGTGGCCACCTTGTGATGCATCAGCGCTCACCTCCACCGTCAGTCGTGTTCCCCCCTCTACCTATCCAAATTTGGTAAGATCCTATCAACGCCGTTTTAGATATTCGTTTGAGTAAAGAGCTTACTGAAGCTCTTGGCAATCCGAGGTCTTTAAATAAGTTATACAGGGATTTAGCTGGAATTCCCCTTGCTCCCACTTCCACGGCGTAGAGTTTAACCACATAGCCATTTTTGGTTAACTCGTTGGTCAAGTCAAAGTATTTGTTTATTTTTATAGCGTGGTCTTTAGGTATGTTAGTTTCCCACGGTACTGTGAGTTCTACTAGTACTGCACGCTTTTGCTGTTTTGAAAATAGGAATATATCGGGTCTGGATGACGAGGCACAAACATCCTCCGGTATTTTATAGTGTTTCTCATACGAATCTGCGAGTAATGTCCAATCAGCGGCTGCTATCAAAATTGAGTACGGCTTTTGATTTGTCTTTTTTGAGCAGCCTTCCTTTACAAACGCGACGTCATTTCTTTGGTTTGTGGTTAAACCCTTTTTCGCTCTAGCTACCGCCAAACTTACCGCCTCACGTACGATTTCTAATACCTTATCATGTCGGCGCGAGTAATGACCCCGGTCTAATAGCGTCCTACAACCCACCAGTAGGTGCCTAGCAGTACCAATTGCTTCACCACATGAGTTACATGTTTTATCTGTGGCTTTTCCCCATCTGACAAGATTGCTTTGGTCGGGGAGGGTCAACTGGAATGCATTGAGATAGAATTTAAGGAGAGCCGGTGACCAGTCGTATATTAAGGTACGCCATTTTAAGGCTATGGGAATACAAAATTCACCTAGTGTTAACCATTCGTTTTGTATTTCTAGGTTCATTGCGTGCACTTTGTAGGTATTATTTTCATCTACTTGAAGAAAAGATTTTGTTATGTCTTTGTCTGACTGCCTCCTAGTATTACCCAAACCTACCCTACCAGTCTGCGAGCCTATCATGAATTTTTTATGGAATTGGAGGCGCGACTCGAGCTCTTTAGTACTTTGGTCTTTTGGATTATTTATATAATTTACAAAAAAAATGGATGTATGTAAAAGTATGTTTATCCGCATTCTAGATTCCATAACACAAGCTAGTTAGGTTAGCTATGTCTAGATAGCGTTGTGTAGAATGTTATGGAATATTTATTGCTCAAATACAAAATTATTGCACAAAGGTGGACTGCACAGGCATTTTCTGCCAGTCAACCTTAGGGTGAATCACCCTGGGTGATGCAGAAATATGTCAAGCCACGAATTATTGTGGTGAAAGTTACTTACTATATTACCGAGAAACTTACTTTAAACCTTCACATCGAATTGTATCTAGTTATTTATCGAATTAACAAGTTATGATAACATCTTAATGTGTCAGATGTGAACGATAATAGCAGTATCATATTCATTAAAGTAGCACCGACAGAAGGGTTGTGGGCGGACTAGAGACGCGCCTACGAACTCTGGTTACTTCATAACGTTGAATTCGTTAATTAAACTTTACTTTCCATGGATATTAATCCGTTGAATCCCGGGTATATCACTGAGAAGATTGCACTTCAACGAGAAAAAAAAATATTGTTTAATTTTTCATCTGTCACATACACATTTTAGTTTTAATTATCATCGCTTTTAATAGTCATTCTTTTATTAAAAGCTTTTTCACAGTTCTATAATGGATATCACTTGCTATAGGTTACCGTTTTACATAAACTAATGTATACAGCATGTATTGTTTGTTTTTAATCCCAAGTACTAATTAGAGCGTATTAATCTTCAATTAACAATAATTACCCTAGTACAGGTACTGTACATTAACCTGTCGCAGGGGCTATCGTTTCTTTATTACAGTAATCCATTACGCACAGACAAGTAATTACTTATTTTATTTACACATTTATTAAATTGCTATCAAGAAGATATCCAAAACGATTATAGCTACTACTACTAGCTACCCACTAATGGTGTTGGCGTGAAAAAATATTTTCAAGGTGATTCCCATGATAATTTGCCATATCTATTTATAGTTTATAGGTATAGGGATGCCAGTTGTGGTATATAAGTTCAATAAAAAATACAAATAACTACTTTTTCTGAAGTCATCTATTATTACCTTGTTAAACCAATTCTTTACAATTCACAAAGCAGAGCTTTTTTGTAACTTTTTGCTTTGGAAGATAAGGTTTTGTAAAAAAAGTCCTCTGCAATTGTACGGAATTGGAAGACCCCGACATTAAAAAAAAAGAACTTAAAAACGAGTTCAAATTTTCTCACGGTTTCGCCAAAATACAACTTTTTTGTTTGAGTTTTGTCGTAGAATTCATGAAAATCTGCATATAGGTATAAACCACACTACACAGTGCTACGAATAATGATCATACGTTGTCTTTTGTAAATGGATAAACTAGTACTACATACATATCATATACCCACATAGGAAACTTCTAGACCAGTGATTTTGAATGTGTAATATTTTTAGGCCATGCCCGCGATTTAATTTCACTGCGTACCTACTCCGTGATTTTTTTCTAGCAGTTTACAATACTATAATCATATGTCATGCGCGGCGGAGGTGGTTTCTGCTACATAGTGGTATTATTTCTGCGCGGTTACATACAGCTGCATTTTTATTTTGTCGCGGAATCTTTCGGGAACAATAACACGTGAGATACGCGTTTGACTACAGATTCTGTGGTATGACTTGGCAGAATTTTGCATGGTTTGTGGGTTTGTTTCCATTCCCCTTTACCTTCCTTCCACAGACAATTCAACTAATCTGCTATATTAGCGGGAGTTGCCGATATATAAATAGTAGGTTTTAACAAGCTTTATGTAATGCTCAAACAAATAATTTACTTATAAACACAAACTTGTAGTACATAATATATTCTGTAATACTGTTATCTGGGTGTGAGTAACATAACCGCAATGATATATACCTAATTTGCGTAATTCGCTCAGTACATCGCATCGTGACCTGTATAATAATAATGTTGTATATCTATACATTCCAATATTTGTACAGTATACGCGAAAACGGGCCAACTCGGCATAGCTCCTCTACGTAAAGATATGAGATAAGAAATGAATTAGTAGTCTCATGTTCGTCTAATCGCGATGTTACTGGTAATTAACAAATACCTTTGTACCGTTTCGAAAGGGGGAAGATGATAAACGTGAACTTTAGACGCAGTGCCTCGCTAACTTTGCCTTCCAAACGTGACTGAATGTTTAAGCAACCGATATTAATTGCAAGCGTTGAAAAGTAACGAATATGGGAGAAATGTTTAGTCAGCCTGACAAATGACAAAAAGCATGAAAATGCAAAATTAGACGCAGCAAAAGTTTGTTTAAAAATAACGATGGGGTTCCATTTTACGTTCCCGTCTGTAGTTTGTATTTTGCAGAAATGTTGCTTCTGTCAGCGTTATGGTTATGTGGGATTGTTTTCAAAATTGTCATCATAAATCATCCTATCAATTAAATGTTAGGGCAGATGTCACCAATATCATATCATGTACTCATCTACTGTCATTTAAGTTTAAAAAGTGTTTTGTAGGATGTGCAGGATAACATTATTTCCTTTTGTAATTTCGAGCTAAATGTTTGCGGAATGACTCCACCAAGAATATCGCTACAATAACACTGAGTACCTATACGTCGGATGCCTCCGAAAACCACACTAGGATGATGATATCTTTTTTGTTTGTTATTTCTGCTATTGATTATGAATAATAATAAGGAATGTCACATTTAGTATTGTGAACTTTTATATGTAGATACACTTAAGTGAAAGCGTTTACGTAACACGGTATCCACCTTTTGGAAAAAATTAAACATAAAAATAGTAATTAAATTATGTTTAACAACTGATTAAACACCTGTGCCTAATCTTTACTGGCTTCCAGTTTTAATGTATTATCTTCTATCTTCACCTTTCACTACTGCTGGTTACTAATAGCCACATTGCACATTAAAAAACTTCATCATTTTCTCTGTGTTATTGACCAACAAATTTGCAATTGCAAAGGTTTCACAAACAATTGATCGATTCATCAACAGACAATGACGTATAGAAAAATATTAGCTCCAGTGATGTCCATTGAACGATCCCCTCTTTACAAACGCCCTCTTGGCCGATTGCATCGGAAGCAGTAGAAATGCAGCGGGATAATGCAGCAATCTACCATGAGGGGGCGCCCCTCCTCCCTTCAAATGTATCGTGTTGCCAGGATTAATTGATGTTTACCCCTAGGCCTCGGGGGCAAATATTCTTGTATTATATATCACGCGAAATTAGACCGATGTAATGCCAAATTAATAATACACCGCAACATCGGAGCGTACAATTTCGTGATTGAATTGTAGACCGTGAGTGTTGATATGGAGATTTTGCTCATTAGTCCAAATTGGTGACTCGAGAACACATATGAAACATGAAGCTAGACAGCATTAAAGATAAATTGATACGAAAACTGCTCATGGGAATACCAACTTTTAATTACGTTTTAGCATGCATATTTTAATCGTTTTTAATTAAGTCGTCTTCTAGTTACCTGCAGAATGGATTACCTGATGTGATTGCTTTATTATTCGAGCTTCAGCATATTAATTAGACAGTCGGCGCTGTATCTCAGTAGTGCTACGAACTCGAATGGGAAAATAAGTGAGATCATATCTATAAGGCCTGTGGAAAGAAATAACCATATATCTATTCGAAAACGTCGTAATTCCTACAGTTCGATAAGTACCTACTTGGTGTATTTTGTAATGTCTATCTTAAAAGAAATACGTTTAATGTACTACACTAAATAGAATCGTTGAAATTGTAGAGTCTGTATCCTATGGTCCACAATCCAACTCGCTATCTCTCAACTCGATCGTATCCTGTAGTTATCAGATCATTGACCGCGGAAATGTGCGTTATTTCTCCCTAGGTTCATCACTTACGTAGAATATTAATGTATTGATTATTATGCAAAGTAATATATTCTCGAGCAACTTTGTTAAGAAGTTTGGAATTCACGTGTTGATGTTGAGTCGGAATTAGTCTGGTTTTAGGTTCCGTACCCACCTAGTATTGATCTGATCTGATCCTGTCAGCTGGCTGATCTTACAAGATCTCACAATATTTAAACAGCTGTAATTTTGACAGACTATTGCTATACCAACAAAGAACAAGATAAACACACTTTATATTTAATGTATTTTTTCGAAAATATGTAAAAAGTACGCTGTGTTACATCCGATACGATAATAAAATCCCCTTCAAGTAAACTTCGGACTCCTCCTTGACAGGTTTTTTACGTACTTACTGCAATAATGTTTAATTTGAATCCTTTACTTCAATTTGATTCGACATTACCTGTTGAAGAAAAAAAAACATTGATTAGACATTCGTTAACGTGACAACATGTTGTTAGAGAGCTTACATTTTTAATCATAAAAGAATTTGTGAGGAATCCATGGTGTCGACAATTTGTCGCACACTAAATTCTCGGTTCAAGTACATACGAGGAATGCAATTGGACAATAAGACGACGTCCGTCTTGATAGATGGGCTCCAATAAATTGTTGACTTAGGTGGTGCCTCATACGGAGGGCCCTCGGATGCCTTCACGCTCTGAGCAATAGATATGAGAGGTAGGTATATTAGACCCTTTATCTTGTGGTAACATTTTTGCTTCGGAATTCTTGTTTACAAGCTATTTGAGAAAATGAGAAATGCTTCGCTGTGGATGCTACGAGTGATCCCAAAATCTTACCATAAATTTTAATTAGGTTTACGAGAATTATGTTTCCTGTGAATACTTTATGAATATTTGATAAATATGAATAACTGTATGCAGGAAATAACAGGCTTGAGTACGTACCAATATTGAAATCCAGTCCCACTTTATAGTTTAATACCTTTAATATCTAGTACATCAGAAAGCTGTTGACGAACAGAGTATTCAAAATGATTTTAGTTTCGTTTTTTGACCCCCTTCCAGTTGAGATTGTTCTGATATTTGGTATACACCTTTATTTCGGACAATAAATACCGTATAAATCAATAAAACAGTTTGATTTGCTCTTCATATGAGAGTTTTAAGATCATTTTGAGATTTCGTCGTCAAGATATTTATGACGCTGTCTGTACCTATGTACGAGTACGAGGCCAACATGAAGCAATGTATGTACAGTATACTTGAACTATTTATCAGAACGTTGAACTTATTAATTTGTTGCAAAATAGATATTCTGTAAACAATATTGGCGAATGCATGTTGGTCCAATGTCTACTTACAACCAACTAAGTTATTCTGCGTAAAAATACTATAAAATTAAATCCTTAATATTGCAATTAAGAGTAATTGACGAATATTCTTTACTTAAAGGTTTTTTTACGCCTCACAAAGCTTCAACATACCATCGAACCAATGTAGGTATGGTAGGTCCTTTGATCACGAGAACTCGACCACTAGAGATTTGTTGGTTTGAGTACAAAATATCTCTACACTTAGACCAACTATCACCCCACCTAATCACGTGATTTTGTTTTATAATCGTAATCGAACCCACATCACAACACGATGGCAGTAGCTAAGTGATTATGTAAGCGAAGACACAACTCGTGTAGTCTCATTTACTAAGCATAAATGCTGAATACTGAATTCAGTTCAAGAGAGAAGTTCTCTCCAAATAAGAACAAAAACCATTGAACTTTTGACTTTTACTACTAACAAAGCGAGTCACTTCATATAAATATCATTGTGCTATCCAATCAAAGTAGTCTAGCAAGATACCCCTGGGTAGTATATTATCTATAATAGATTACATTATGTTGCACTAAATCGAAAAGTCGGATGCATCTATCTGCAATTTCCCGACGGTATTCCACAATAGGATTCGGAAGACGTCTCTCATTGTCTGTCTGCTAGACCTAACCTTACCTATATTATCCGTATTGTCGTAGGTAAAGTCTATTATAGCGACCATTCATTCGACTACTAATCCGTAAAGGTCAATGACATAACCTTTATATTTAGAGATCATAAATATAGCGTTATTGTACGACAAAAAGTTGTTTTGACTGATTTCAAAGGAAGTCCTTGTCCGTCCTTCACAGCGAACTAGACAAAAACAATCACTAAATGGCAGTTTAAAAATGCAAGGATGACGTAGGAGCGCACGCGTCGCCTGAGGCGCTGTATTTGGTAGACTAATCGTTTATAATTTAAATAATAACAAAGGGTTACAACTCCGGTACGCCCATTCGTTCACTAATTATAGAAGACGTTTTGCTAACCCTAACATTTTGTAATAAGTATTTAAATTTTTAATGTCCATAATTGACGACGATCATATTAAACACAAATCAAAATTCTACGGATATACACTTAGTGGGAGTTCTACAAGTACTACCAAGAAAGATGCTTATCTTATTCTTTCGAAACAAAGAGATAGTTGACCATTAAAAAGTAGTTCGTGACATGTGTACGAGTCAATTACAGCAGGCGTGGGTAGAGAGTAGTTGTCTCGTAATATGGAAGCTACAAAAGCTTCTAAATGGCACACGTGTAGGCTCTGATAAAGTATTTTATGAGTATAGTAAATAATCGTGCGGACTGTAAAAAATGTCAAATATCGAAGGTGAGACGGAACTACTGGAGCAGGTGCGTTCTGTCGTACTAGGGCAGCAGCTGCAGTGTTCTTTTATAAACAAACATTCGCTCAGCATTGAAATTGCTATCGATTATTATATATTCTCCATTTATGTACGATGAAATAATTGCAGCAATAGTAGAAGGTACGAAATCATATATTATGATGTTTTTATTGACCTTACAGAACAAAGGATAAAGATTCCGAGAATGCGTGCGAATAGTACCTACATGAATTCGATGTGCTCAAAAAACCCAAGAACTTCAATCCTGCAAAGGCAGACCGTTGCGAATCGTTGGCTATTAAATACTTTAGTACCCAAATCAGAAACAATTGATGTTTTTTATTGATATAGCCCACGCACGATCATTTGACATATGAACAAATTCGAACTCAGATTAACCAAATAACCAAGTATGCAGGGAGTATTCATAGAATGGTTTTGCAATTAAGAAGAAGCCATACTATGAGTTTTCGACAATGATGACGAACCAACAGATCCTAAACTCAGACCAATTATCCGGTTGGAAAAACCTCAAATAACAAGCGTTAAAAGTAATTATGAAATTGATCACACCTTAAAGCTTTTGTTACACCCATCGCATATTTTCCCACTCAATCTGAAACGTTGATATTTTACGATTTGAACAAGAACCTTTCTCTTTTAAAAACAAACATCGAAATGTACATTCGGTTTTACTTCAACAAAGTACTCAGCAGGTTTGCTTAGATGGGAGCGAACTACCACAAACATAAAGTGTTTTCTCATTTAAACGTTTCACAGTTCCGACAACATCTTCACGTACGGGTCCAGTCACTTAGAGCGGTCCGACGAGCCAACCGATAATTGCATTAGCGGGAACCAGTTTGTACATCACATGCCCTTTGACTGCACTGATTCTTTCTGACGTGTAACATGAGAAATACTCCGTGTGGGTGTAGAACTGATAACTGGTGTTCATAGACCATGCTTCTAATCATTGCCCTAAATAACGTCCACACGCTAACGAGACAGGGCGCTGTAATTACTTCTACACGAGCCAATTAGGGAACTTTTATAAAGAGTAAATCTACTGATTATGTAAATAATAAAAATGACTCTGGGCTGCTTACCCATGACGACACTTAAATCGTAATTTACACATGTAAAATATCATTATTACTTTGATATTTTTATATTGCTTAGAAAGTAAACAGGCACATGGTCCACCTGCTGATAAACGGCATGATCAATTGCACAGGTGTCACTTGCATGTTTTCACCAACAGAGTAAATGGAAGCGAGAGGGATTAAGGCCTCTGGAGGTTTCACAAACCGACATAAATGGAATATGGGCACCGTTCCCCAAAGTCTCTGAAGTTATGCGCTCTGAAGAAACTAGTCCTACTTAACTACCATATTCTGTAATCGAATACATAGGGAAAAGAATCTTCTCGGGCGGCACTCGAACCCGCGATTTTTCCCTTACAGGGGGAATGCCTTGACCAACTCGGCTACCGAGACACGCCCGATGTGATTCAAATTTCCCTTCTTATCCGTCTTTAAGGCGACGGTGGAGTCATCCACCGATAGTCTTACGAACTATCGGAACCAATGAATGATGTTACAATCATTTTTTATTAATGATTTTTGATTTGCATAGTTAGCATACTTACTGCTGTAAAATTCGTTCAATATTTTGTAATGTTTTAGCATTTTAAATTTTTTTCTGTCCGTTCTATTTGCATTAGTTAAAGCACAATCTGCAGAGTGCGGACGTGTTGTTACCGCATGTCAATTTAATTGCCTTTATCGTAATCCTCAGTGTTGAATTCCAATAACAAAGAACCGATAATCGTTGGTATTTCTATATGGGAAGGATGTGGTTGCCCTGGCTGATAATAGCACTCAATAATCACGCAATTAAATAAGCATGAAATATGTGCAAATGATACCGTGCCGCTTGCCGCATATTCCAAACAATAACTTGCCAGTTTGTGGTTATTTTTACCCGACTGCCGAAGGAAGGAGGGTAATGTTTTGAGACGATGTGGGTATATATTATGTATGTATGTATGTCCATTTATTTGGCACGGCCTACAGCCAGGGGCTCAATTCACTAACTTACGTACTTAGTTGCGTAAATTTACTTATGATTTTACTGACGTAAATATACGCAACGTGCAATTTCGGTGAGTAACCTATGTCAGTTTCCGGTACAGAATACCACGTAAATATACGAGACATTTTATGTCATATGACATAAATGACATATGACATTTATGAAAATAATGCCAGACTTAAAATATAACTTGAATTGCCAATTTTATTTCAATAAATTCTTATTATTAATTTTTTCAATCTCATACATGAATCTTATGGAATTGTTTTGAACTATAATTTAATTAATATTATTGTTCTTCTTTTCGTGTCAACGATTCAGTTTTATGAATAATTACACTATTCGGGAATAGAATTATGCTATCTTAATCGCGCTGTCATAATATTTGTAGGTACTTATAACTATTATTATTATTTGTGCTTCAAAAAAATCTATTTATGTTTAGATGAATATGGGATATATTTTTTATCATCATTGCACTACAGTTTAATAAAATACAATTATTCTATGCATAAGTCACTTGTATTTTTATTTGACCTAAGAAATAAGTTATACAACTATACTCAGCAGGCTGCTAAAACGGCAACATTATAATACTAACTGATCGAATAGTGATATATCCAAGAAGAAATAAGAAAACCTTAAAAAAACGAAGTTGTTTTGTGGTCTATGGTACCTATGTTAAACAATTTTCTTACGTTCTGAACATTCATTAAAAACTTTTTATAGTGGAGCGATATTGCATTTCTACCAACATAGCATCTATTTAAAGATACCAAATATTCCTATTGGTGTACATATTAGTAGGTAATCCTCGAAACAAATTTTGGTTGTACTATTTGTTCGGCTTTTTCTACAATATATAGGTATATTATATAATATGTAATTCAGTTAAGAAACTCGTGTTGATTGAGGGTAGCGCTGCTACGATTCTCTTTATTTATTCAATATACTCTATGGCTACGATTAATCTGGTATCCCTGTAATATTTCAACTGAATAATCTTGAAATTTTTGTTACCCCAGGCCCGTGCTTATGTGGGACGGAGGTCGGTTTGTGCATCCGACGTCCATGTTGCCTTCGCCCGCAGGTAGCGCGGTTTGCGAGTCTATCTCGGTCACGCCGCCACTCCCTTTCCGCCGTCTCCTTCTCGAGCATTACTTGCTCCCAGGAGGTGCCAGCCTCCCATGCATCCGCGCAGCGGAACATCGCCGCGAGTAGGGTGGCGAGTGTGAGAACTCTCACTCCCAGGGCCGCCACCAGCTCCCGTCTCGGCGTCTCCCACGCCGAATACTTGGGGAGCGTGTGCAGCCCTGAGTCCTCGCTTGCGTCGCAGTGATAGCACCCGCATGATGGCTCCTTAACGATCAGACGCAGATACCACCCGAAGCACCCGTGCCCGGTGATAATCTGCGTCAGTCGATACGAGGGGCTGCCATGTGCCCTCTCTAGTCTCCCTCCCCATGATTGGTATGGCCACTACGACAGCCTGCTCTGCGCGTAATTACTTAAGTCGTCGCTCCCACTCCGCCACCATATCCCTGTGAGGCCCGAATATATTCAGGCTCGGGATTGTATCCCCGCTTCCGCGCCTCCTTTCGGAACCGTTATAGCACTGAAAGGGCCCTCGATTGTAGGATCCACGAGACTCGTCACAACGAAGGGTATCGTGCAGTACCTAACGGCCCTGGTAGCCATCGTCTGCTGCGGCGTACGCAGCAGGGACATGAACCTGTCCTCCAGGATTCCAGTTTATGGTTTGCAAATGGGTACCACCTGCTATCAAAGTTGTTTTGATATTTTCAGCATAATTTTTTAAGTATGGTTAAGTTTATAATATTTTTACTTCTCTCATATTCGATAAGTAGGTTCTTATTACCTCCAAATTAGAAAAGCCCTAGGGCGGTAAGTAATTAAAAAAAAACACTTCTTTCCTTAAAAAAGTTCGCGTACATCTAACCCTCATACTGGCAATAGACATCATGCATTCAGCCCAAACACCAAAGAGGTCGCTTTGCTATTCAGCCTTGTCTTCGTGTGCGTACAATAGTCATCTATTTTAAATATTGAAAAGCGAAACTAAATTTTAAAAGTTCTTTACTTGATTCTTTTTAATGAAAAAAGGCGGGAATAGAAAACTTTTACTTTAAATATTGTGTTTTCGGATTTTTTTTAAACATCTCAAACTATTAATATACCCAAAAAACACCTGTCCATAAAATTTGAAAATGGCTCTCATTTCACTATAAACATTCACGCGCAGACTTACCGTGCGAGCACTCTATGTGAAAAGATTGTGGTTGACGTACTGATGACACCGGTGGAGTGGCTCTCATGGAGGAGTGGCTAGAGAGGCCACACGGCACTTGTACCGGCTGACGCAGGTGATTACCGGACACGGGTGTTTCGGGAGTTACCTGTGTCGGATCCGGAAGGAGCCAACGTCCGAGTGCCATCACTGTGACGCGAGCGAGGGCACAGAGCTGCACACGCTGACCGAGTGTCCTAGTGGCGGCTCTAGGGGTGGGAGTCCTCACACTCGTCACATTGCTCACAGCGATGGTACGATGCGCAAACGCTTGGGGTGCGGCCGCCTCCTTCTGCGAGCAAGTAATGCTCGAGAAGGAGGCGGCCGGTCGGGTCCGGACCAGACTCCGGGCCCGGAAAGCCCGTGCAGAGCGAAGGCGAACCGGACGTCGGAGGTCGCAGAACGACCTCCGTCCTCCATGAGCGCTGGCCTGGGGGTGACCGGTGGAGCCGCCTGTCACCCTAGCAGAAGCAGGCCGCGGCGGCGGCGCAAAGTGCGCCTCCCCGTAACCGGGGCTAGATGGGGACATTTTGGTCCCCACAACCCGAAGGGGGCCATCTCGAAAGAGATGGTCCTGGGTCTGCCGGGGTGCGAGAGATATGCTTTTGGCAATCTCACCTCCGGCAGCCAAGGACCCAAGACGGCGTGCGTTTTAGTCGGTTCGAGTCCAACATAACCGCCTCCACCGGCTCCGTGGAGGTGGTATCCGTGGGGATTTTTCGCACGATAAAAAAAAAAAAAAAAAAAGCTACCAACCTTTGGCCTGCCTCCCAGATCGTGCCTCACCGAGTGTCCGGCATGGGCCGGACCGAGGCGGGAGCTAGTGGCGCCCTGGGAGTGAGAGTTCTCACCCTCGCCACCCTGCTCACAGCAATGGTCCGCTGCGCGGACGCGTGGGCGGCCGGCGTCTCCTTCAGCGAGCAGGTAATGGTCGTGAAGGAGACGGCGGAGCGGGAGAGGCGGCGCGAGCGAGAAATACTCGCGGATCGCGCCGCCCGCGCGCGCAGGCAACTCGGGCGTCGGAGGGCACTGACTGACCTCCGTCCCCCATGAGCGCGGGCCTGGGGGTGACGGGTGGAGCCGCCATTAATGTTCTTTCGGTTTATGATTGGCAAATGGGTACCGCCTGCTATCAAACTTATTTCGATCTTTTGAGTGGCAGTCGGGTTTTTTATATTTTTCATAGTTTTACTATCGGAAACAGACCTCGATGAAAAAGGATGCTGATAAAGAACACCTTATATATGTTGTATTGCAAGAACAACAATAGTAACTAGAACAGACGAAGGGACTGAGAGTATAAGTCATTCCTCTAATCAATTACTGAAATACTTGTATGGACGGCTGGGAAACAGTGAGATACAACACGTACATAAAAGGGATTGTAAACGATCGTCACTATATGAGTGTATAGCACCTAAAGCAACATACCTATAGTTTATATTGAAGGTTGTTCACATTCCACATTCACCTAGCCTAGACTTGTGTGAGTAGATTTAAGTTTAACTATTGGCTGTATCGTACGACATTAGAGAAAATTGGTTTATAAAACACTAGATTTTGCCCGCGGCTCCGCCTGTGTGGATGTCGGTTATCGCGACCGAACATAGCCTATGTCCTTTCTCATGGTCTAATTTACACCTGGGCCGCTCCTGTGGAACATCGGATACGACTGGGTGCTTCGCGGTGAGCTCGCGTTCGGGGCCACCGTCACGTGCTACGCGGACGACACGCTAGTGACGGTGAGTGGCGCTACACACCGCGAGGCGACCCAGAGGGCCACGACCGCTGTTGCTCAAGTCGTGGATCGGATCCGGCGGCTGGGTCTCGAGGTGGCTCTGCACAAATCCGAGGCCTTGTTCTTTCATGGTCCTCGGCGCAGGCCACCCCCGGGATCCAGCTTGACAGTAGGAGGTACTCCCATCGACATCAAGCCCCGGTTGAAATACCTGGGGCTCGTACTCGACGGTCGGTGGGACTTCGGAGAGCACTTCCGAAGTCTGCGCCCCAAACTGTTGGTGTCAGCTAACGCGCTGATGCGGCTGCTGCCCAACTTGAGGGGCCCAGAGGACTCCTGCAGGAGACTCTACGCGGGTGTCGTGCGGTCCATGGCCCTGTACGGGTGCCCCTTTGTACGGACGCCCTGCAGGCCAGGTTCGTGCAACTGCTGCATGCACCGCAGCAGACGATGGCCTGCAGGGCCATTAGGGGGTACCGCACGATATCCTTTGAAGCGGCGAGTCTCCTAGCCGGATCGCCACCGTGGATCCTGGAAGCGAGATCCCTTGCGGCACTGTATCGGTTCCGTAAGGAGGCGCGGGAGCGGGGATACGATCCCGAGCCCGAAGACATTCGGGCCGAGAGGTCCCGGCTCCACGGGATCATGGTGGCGGAGTGGGAGCGACGACTTGAGCAACGACGCGCAGGGCATGCCGTCATAGAGGCGGTAAGGCCCATCATGGGGGACTGGCTCGAGAGGCCACATGGCAGCCTCTCGTATCGACTGACGCAGATTATCACCGGGCATCATGCTGCTTCGGGAGATATCTGTGTCGGATCGAAAAGGAGCCAACGTCCGAGTGCCATCACTGCGACGCGAGCGAGGACACGGGGCTGCACACGCTCACCGAGTGCCCGGCATGGGCCGAACCGAGGTGGGAGCTAGTGGCGGCCCTGGGAGTGAGAGTTCTCACCCTCGCCACCCTGCTCACAGCAATGGTCCGCTGCGCGGACGCGTGGGCGGCCGGCGTCTCCTTCAGCGAGCAGGTAATGGTCGTGAAGGAGACGGCGGAGCGGGAGAGGCGGCGCGAGCGAGAAAGACTCGCGGATCGCGCCGCCCGCGCGCGCAGGCAACTCGGGCGTCGGAGGGCACTGACTGACCTCCGTCCCCCATGAGCGCGGGCCTGGGGGTGACGGGTGGAGCCGCCTGTCACCCCAGCAGAAGCAGGCCACGGTGGCGGCGCGCTGAACAGCGCGCCTCCCTATTCCGGGGGCGAGTTGGGGACACCGTTGTCCCCCCTCCTGAGGAGGGCCAGACCGTAAGGGATGGCCCTGGGTCAGCCGGGGTGCGAGGGATATGTCTTTGACAACCTCACCTCCGGCCTAGCACCAAGACCCACAGTCGGCGTGCGGTTTTAGTCGGTTCGAGTCCGACATAACCTCCCCTTCCGGCTCCGGCAGGGGGGGTATCCGTGGGGATTTCCGCACGAAAAAAAAAAAAAAAAAAGGTCTAATTTACACCTACTTATACCAAATTTCATCAAAATCCGTTCAGTGGTTTAGGCGTGAAAGCGTAACATTACTACAGACAGACAGAGTTACTTTCGCATTTATAATATTAGTATGGATTAGTATGGATACAACAATAGTAATTGACTTTGATTAAGGTTATTGATTAACTGCCTAATTACTGTTGGTCCTGTCCCAACTTCGATTTCTGGGTAGAGAAAAGTTATAGGAATTATCTGATAGAATCCAGTGCAAGTTTATGTACCTTACATTACACTATTTCTAAAATATTATTTTGCTAAAAAAATAGATTCTAAAGAAAAACTACACGTAAAAAATTAGTATGACCTACTTAGATAATAACGTCAATTTGGGATACAAATTTTGATTAGATTACTTCATCATTACTACATATGCTTACAAGTAAATGTAATTTACATTGGAATTAATGCAATAGAAAATGGGAGGTAATTGAGACAGTCATTAGGCGATATGTATGGAAGTGATCCACAATTAAGCTTACTAGCATCACATTTTTCTCTAATTACTTCATAATGACTATCTCCTAATGCCCATGGCCCGAACTATATCGAAACTTCAATAAAATGAGAATTTAGTCCAATATGCAATTTTTCAAGAGGATAGTAGGAATCATAAGTTTTTTTTTTAAGAATATTAGAACCGAAGTTACTAATGTTCCCTTAACCCCTCCAACTAAGGTAGATTGCTTGTGCTAGGAGTGAGTTCACGACGGTAGTGTAATGGCCAGGATTCGTACCTGGGACCTCTCAATCGTAAGGCCAACTCCTTAACCACTCAGCTACTGACGCTTATAATATAATTTATTCTAAGTTATTTACTTATAGACCAAAATATTAGAACTCCATTTTGCATAAAGCACGCTGCCAGTAATAATCCTTGCCAAAAAGCAAGACGTACAAAACACTGCCATTATTCTCCAATGACTAACAATTACAATACAAACGAGACGCATTGCAAAAACTGTAACCTGAACTTCATCGTAATATAATACCTAGGTACTTTACTGGAGACCTCTTTGATTGAAGGTCATCCCATAAAATCTTCAGACATGCTCCAATGTACCGTGAAGGACAGTTTATCTGTCTTATAGACACAATCAAAAGTTCGTAAGTGCTTCAGAACATATCAGTCTTGATTCAAATTGTTATAATACGTATGTATATTAAGTTTTTGACATTTGCAGTCTTGAGTCTGTAAATTGCAGTCCCAAAACGTTAATCATTACTTAGTTTAGATTCTAGATCTGAAAGGATGTTATTGGATAGCATAAGTTCGATTGAATTGTAAAGCTGAGACACAATTAATCAATCACCAGTTTAGCATTCGCCAATCACCATTGAAAAATATTGCTTTCCTGGAGTAAAATTTCATGGTATAACTAAATTCATTGTTCTGTCACATAACCATTTCCATGCCTGTTCTGGTAAAACTCGCATCAAACAACGAAAAATATAAATAAACAATAATGAAAGTTGAACGACCAGGGCGTTGATGACTCAGTTTCTTACCTGACTGGCCCAGTGTCTTTTTATTACAAGCCTGTGAAAAAAAATAACTTGTCTGTGATCATCACAAAGAGAGGAATTCCGTATCATCTCCGGTTCAAGTCATTTTTCTCCGGAGTTTGTGTCGTTTGTCGAAGTTTATGAGGATTGTAATTCTGTGTTCGACAATAGCAGTATTGTAGTGCATTGCTGAAATATTGTGACTATAGTTACTGTACTACTTGTATTGCCGTTTTGATATTATGGCAACTGAAGAAAGAAATTATATTTATTCGTCTATGATTTTGATTATAAATAAGATACAGAGGTTACAACTACAGAGGTTGAACATTAAATACATACTTAATAAAATTTAATTTGCTATTGTTTTTGTTCTCCTTGTGTTCATCTCTGCCTATATATAGGACAGCCTCTGTGGTGTGGTGGTAGTGCACGCGACTGCCACGCAAGGAGGCGCGGGTTCGATTCCCGCTCAGTGCAAATATTTGTATGCATGAATATGGCTATTGTTCTGGGTGTTTTTATGTATAATATGTATGTATTTACAAAAAAAAAGTATATAAGTTTTTTTTTTTTTTTTTTTTATACAGGACACGTCAATTTGACTTCACCTCGCCTGATGTTAAGCTAAAGGCAAAGTCTCGGAAAGAGGGTCACCATCGTAAACATTTACCATGTTAACAGTGGTGGCACTCAGCTTGACGGCCTCATTAGATGCCTTTTCACGCCCCGCTTAAAGGACCCAGGACTGTAGGAAGAAGGAAACACGTGAACTGGCAGGGAATTCCAGGCCTTAGTGGTGCGGCATAGGAATGAATCACTGAAACGCTTGGTTCTAGCAGGTATACTCTGCACCGTAAATGGATGACATCTTAGCCCTGCACGTGTCGTCCTGTGAAGGAAAGGGGAGGGTGGGACCAATTGGAAGAGCTCGTCAGAACATTCACCATGGTAGAGACGGTAGAAAACTGCCAAAGACGCAACATCTCTACGCATCTGCAAAGGCTCGAGGGTGTTCGTGACCTCAGGATCCCCAATAATGCGGACCGCACGTCGCTGCAACCTGTCGAGAGCATCTAATAAGTACTTTGCGGAGCCGTCCCAGAGATGTGAGCAGTATTCCACGCAGGAACGAATTTGGGTCTTATATAGAAGACACCGCTGCTCCGGCGTGAAAAAACGTCTCACTCTGTTCAGGACTCCGAGTTTACGCGAGGCTGATTTGATGATACTCTCGATATAGTTTTTGTTATTCAGTTTGCAGCGAACATCCATACCGAGGATAGTGAGGTGATCCTGCAGTGGCAGTGGTGTACTCTGAAGAGTGGGAAGGGGAAGGAAAGGAGATACCTTTGCTGTAAACGCACATGCCTGGGTCTTCTTGGCATTAAACTCGACCAGGTTCCTAGCGCCCCATTGAGAAATGTGGTCCAGGATCCGGTCCAGGTCAGTGACAAGAAGCTGCCTTTTTTCCGCGATATCAGACTGCTTGGCCGCAGGATGTGCGTAATAACTCCCGTGTAAGGTGCTGTCGTCTGCATAGCAGTGAATGTTTCCGTTACAGAGCATGTCATTGATATGCAGAAGAAAGAGAGTGGGAGATAAGACGGAACCCTGCGGCACGCCAGCATTTACCTGCAAGAACTCCGAAGCTCGTCCATCACAAAGGACGCGAATACGGCGCCCCTGCAGGAAGCTTGCAACCCAGTTACACAGTCTAGGAGGCAGGCCGAAGGCTGGTAGCTTGGAAAGAAGCGATTTGTGCCATACCCTATCGAAAGCTTTGGCGATGTCAAGACTAATTGCCAGTGACTCACCGTGCTTCTCCATAGCCTCACCCCAAAGGTGGGTCATGTACGCCAGAAGATCACCCGTTGACCGTTTCGGTCTGAAACCGTATTGCCGGTCACTAAGCAAGGAGTGATCCTCTAGGTGGCGCATGAGCTGTGTGTTAATTATGTGCTCGAACACCTTGCACAGCACTGAGGTGACGGCTATGGGTCGATAGTTGGCTGGGTCCGAGCGATCCCCCTTCTTGGGGATCGGCTGGACATTCGCCTCCTTCCAAGCCGAAGGCACTGTACCCGAACTGTAGGACAGTCGGTACAGTCGCGTTAGCATAGGAGATAACTCCGCTGCACATTTTTTAAGTACGACCGCTGGAATACCATCAGGACCACTGGCTTTCCGGACATCGAGTGATTGCAGTACTGCACGGACATCGCGTTGCCTGATACGTATATCAGGCATTGCGTGGTCACCAGTGGGCATTGTCCGTGGTTGCATACCACAATCATCGACTCGGGAGTTGGCCGCGAAGAGATTGACCAGCAAATTTGCTTTCTCTTGCGGCTCATGGGCCAGAGATCCATCGGGATTGCTCAGCGGGGGCAGCGAGGGCTGGCAGAAGTTGGCTTGCACGGCTTTGGCCAGTTGCCAGTAGCCACGGCTACCCGTGGGATGCGCCACTAGCTCTTGGCCCAGCCGTGCTATGCCCTCTTGCAGACCTTTGTGGCTCTGTTGTACGCCGCCTTGAAGTGACCCACGTTGGGATCGCGCGTGGCGCGCGCCCGCACCCAGGCGCGGTACGCAAACTGTTTATGCTCAACAGCCTCCGCGCACTCGCGCCCGAACCACGGACGCGCTCCGCGGACTCCGGTGACATCGGTGTATGGGATATAGTATTCCATACCTAGACCGATCTCACCGGCGACGGCAGTAGCGCTCTCAGATGGGTTCTTACCCTCAAAGCAGCGTTCAACCCACGGGATGGACGCATAATAGTCGCGCAATCCATCCCAGTCCGCTGACGAGTAGTGCCATAGACGCCTCTTCCCCTGCACGGGTCGTGGGGGCGCTACAATGGGCACGGTGGAGCGGACCAGACAGTGGTCGGAGTTACCTAAAGCAGCACTCACCGAGACACTGTACTGGTCCGGGCGACTCGTCAACAGAAGGTCTAGCAGAGAGGGCTCTAGGCCGGACTCTCTTGGTATCCTCGTGACCTTGTGCACCAATTGAGTCAAGTCATGCGCCAGGGCAAATGCGTGAGTGGCTCTTCCCGCATGGTTTGTTATGGCGGAGCCCAACCAGATCTTGTGGTGGGCGTTAAAGTCCCCCAAAAACACCAATTCGGCGTTCGGAAACCGCTCCTGCGCATCATCTGCCGCCTGACTCAGGTATTCAAAGAGTCGAGTTACCTCTGCATCTCCCGTATAGGAGCGGTAAAGGCACACATAGATCTGACTCGCGGAGCCATGGTCTACGTGTACCCACAGGATGGAGAAGGATGGGTCCTCTAGACAGCGCAAGCGGCGACAGCAAATATCCGCCCTAACAAACACGCACACCCCGGCTTCTAGATTCCATTCCACAAGCCATAACACAAGCTATAAAAGCTTACCATGGGTCTAGATAGCGTTGTGTAGAATGTTGTGAAATATTGTTGGTTTTCAATCAGACCTCGTACAAGTAGATACCTACATCAGTTCTTCTAACAAGTATTAATTTTTAAAAAAATATATCGACTACCTGAGCCTGAACATGAAAACTATAGTAAAGAAGACATTCGTATCAATTGTCTGTAAGTAGATGCGTTGACTGAGAAACCGCCATAATTGACTTACTACGACTACCTACTTGTTGCTAATATTGTAACCGAACATTCCAAGTTTCAGAAATCAGGTATTTCGGAAATATCAGCTCCGATATTAAATTCATTCGATGCCAAATATGGTATTACTATTGGTGCTTTTCATAAGAAAATGGTTTGGCTTAATTATTCATTTACCACTTTTCGAAACCGATTTTAAATTTCGCCAAAACATTGTTATACCAATATACATAAATCGTGCTGTTTTTAAAACGACATCTTCCATTTCTGATCGTTAAGTTTTTACTGACATTCTACTACATCTAAAAGGCAAACTGTTCCGAAATTCAAATCAAATCAGATTCACTGTTCCTGAGCCCATAAGTCGGGGCAAGCGCAGCGGCCGAGGGCCAATGTGCCCGCGCACGCTTCTAATGACAGAGGGGCAAAGGGAAGGGGGGGGGGGGAGTGCGCGACCGGTCGCGGGCTGCATCGAGGTAGGTAGCTGTGAGCAAGGTTTGTACTCAGCTGATTGCATATTGAATATCAGCTGATTTATATAATATTGAATGGGCTTGTCATCATGCTCAAACTACATGTAGAGCATTTTCATCCATATTAGTGTCTTAGACGTCATCGCAAGATTTAATTAATTTAAATTTACATTTTACAAATAAAGTAACGTACCTAATAGTTTATTTTAATGCTCTAGATCCTGGGTTCAAATCCAGTAGGTACCTCTAGATTGTAAAACAATTTCTTATTCATTAGGCGACTTTCATTATTCTAATAGAATTCAGCATTCAGTTTTGTACAGACAAAAAACTCGAGACTAAAAATATTTCCATCACGTTACTGGTATCATAAACAGCAACATACCGCATCGCGTCCGGGAACCCGTTCGCTGTCCCCGGCACGCCCGGTTAGAACTCCTAACTTTTTATTTTTCTGCTCACCCTTTGTGGCTTAGGCTCGCGTGAATGCCCTACTACCTACCGACCCGACAAGAAACTTTATTCCTTTTCTAAGTTACTACCACACGTCACTGTTGAAACTTTCGTACCAACTTTGCTGTAATCGATGGAAACATCTACACCTATTATTTCTGCAAAAGGATATAAAAAGCTGAATATACAACTAGTAATGGAATGTGCATTGTATTAATTCTACTTGAAGTAATGACTATAATGATATTATACTTATAAAAATATCAATATTTAATTTAAAAAAATATAGATCAACGTACTAGAAGTTTCCTCAAAGCATAAACAGGTAACTTGTAACGTGTTATTCTTCATTCACCATGTAATAAAGGAGTAAATATTAAAATGTATGAAATGCATAAATATTAATTGAGCCTGTCTGAATAACTGGGGAGTTACGATAGAAGGAATTTGATGCAGTTTCGTCCATTCGTCCATCGAGCACAGAAGATATCGGTAGATTACATGCCATAGTGAAGAGTGAGCGAGTTTAAAACGGTTTTTATTTTTTCTATAAAAATAATCGATTACGCCTGCGGCCCTGTCCGATGAACGCTCGAAGTTTCAAGTGTTTTATATTGATTTTACTGAACCCCAGATAGTACCTTATCTATAGATAACTATGAAAAACATAGTTTTGTAATAATAATTGGTAAATATGGCAATGTTTAACTAAATATAGTTTTTATACCTATTTATTTTTTAGTTTTAACACATGCAGTGTTTGGGAATTTTGGAATTTAAAATCGTGTTCCACCACGCTATGAAATTGACATTTACTATTGAGAGTTTTTCTGTTGGAGATTATGACCAATCAGGGTCACTATTTTGTATGACGTGATTGATCATAAACATCAGAGGTATGTGAGAGGTGACACTTGTTTCCGTACAAACGAGGTACAAAAGAAATTCCTTGTTATATCAGATCTGAATATTTCACAAAGAATTTAACATCGACATGAAACGCGTACGTTATTCAAACCATACATTATTCAAATGTTTGTTTTTAATCAGGTTACAAAATAAGTACTATATTCTTTTTTTATAAAAGAAACTAGTATTCATTTACCTGCTAGAATCTCTTTTTTATTTCTTTGCCTGGTAAGATAAATAAATCTGTGAAATTAACTAAAAAATATCGAAGCAGATCCTACCTCCGTAATCTATCAAGGTTTACTGGCCGTAAAACATGAAACTTTTACGTGTCACAGTAAAAACGTGTTACAGCATCAATAAAGAACCGTGACGTTATTAATAAACTATTAACTAACTTATCATAATATGTTACCTTCAAAATAATCAGCTCAGAATTTTATTATTGAGTTTATCTGTGAAGACTTGGAGCTCAAGGTACATAATTTGTTTTGAAATGAAGCATTTGAGATACAGCTATATCTAAATAATGACAATATGCACTTAAAGACACAGAGATAATAGGATAGTCCTCATTAAGTGTCTCACACATGTAAAGGCTACGATACTTTCCCGCTCCTCCTTTCTCAAAGTTCATCGGCAATAAAAATATAACGTCACTTCTTTCAAAAATACCAGCAGTGATTTATAAAGCTAGATGATCTTCACATGAAACATGATCGAAAGATGTCGCATTTAACCATGTAAGTATACCATGATAACTTCGTCATCTCATAATAGGGTTTTCAGAAGGGATATAACTGTTCTACATCTGACAGTAAACAAACAGCCCAAGACAATGAGCCCGCTTAACGGGAATAGGCTCGCCTCCTATTATGTGGGACCGATAATCCCAGTTGGTGACACGGGTGTTAATACACCTCTGCCTAATCCACAGGGATTTACAGGCGTGAGTATATGTATTAGTATATTCTAAGGTTTAGCGGCGGTAAGACCCATCATGGAGGAGTGGCTAGAGAGGCCACACGGCAGCCTCTCGTACCGGCTGACGCAGGTGATTACCGGACACGGGTGTTTCGGGAGTTACCTGTGTCGGATCCGGAAGGAGCCAACGTCCGAGTGCCATCACTGTGATGCGAGCGAGGACACAGAGCTGCACACGCTGACCGAGTGCCCGGCGTGGGACACGCCGAGGCGGGTCCTAGTGGCGGCTCTAGGGGTGGGAGTCCTCACACTCGTCACATTGCTCACAGCGATGGTACGATGCGCAAACGCTTGGGGTGCGGCCGCCTCCTTCTGCGAGTAAGTAATGCTCGAGAAGGAGGCGGCCGGTCGGGTCCGGACCAGACTCCGGGCCCGGGAAGCCCGTGCAGAGCGAAGGCGAACCGGACGTCGGAGGTCGCAGAACGACCTCCGTCCTCCATGAGCGCTGGCCTGGGGGTGACCGGTGGAGCCGCCTGTCACCCTAGCAGAAGCAGGCCGCGGCGGCGGCGCAAAGTGCGCCTCCCCGTAACCGGGGCTAGATGGGGACATTTTGGTCCCCACAACCCGAAGGGGGCCATCTCGAAAGAGATGGTCCTGGGTCTGCCGGGGTGCGAGAGATATGCTTTTGGCAATCTCACCTCCGGCAGCCAAGGACCCAAGACGGCGTGCGTTTTAGTCGGTTCGAGTCCGACATAACCGCCTCCACCGGCTCCGTGGGGGTGGTATCCGTGGGGATTTTTCGCACGATAAAAAAAAAAAAAAAAAAAAAAAAGTATATTCTAAGGTTAGGAAAACCTTACATCCGTCCGATGTAAGGTTTTCCTTACCTTAGAACTTACTGCTTACTTAAGCAACTAAGGATGTTTCATAGTAGGTCAACAGATTCACAATGGCAATAAGCCTATGGTAAAAGAATGAGAGCCAAGCGGTTTGGTGAATCATTCCTATGCCGCACCATTAGGACCTGGAACACCCTGCCAGCTCACGTGTTTCCTTCTTCCTAAAGTTCTGGGGCCTTTAAGCGGGACGTGACAAGGTATCTGATGAGGCCGTCAAGCTGAGTGCCACCATTGTTAACATGTTCATGATGGTGACCCTCTTTCTGACACTTTGCCTTTAGCTGGCAATCAGGTGAAGTCAAAACTGATGTGTCCTTTTACAAAAAAAAAGTTGCAATAAGAACACGGGTGAAACTGTCTTATGTAATTTGTACAATTCACAAAGAGTATTAAATTATACTCTATCCTGTACGGATGGTTCAATTATTGTTATCAGTGCTACTAGTGTTTATGGCCACATTGCTATCTAAGGTTACTGAACCGCGATGCAGTTAGCTATTTATTAAACATCCACTCCAACGATATCATTTGATAAGTCAATTAAGTAATGCAATATTTGTTGTACAGTCAGCACCAGTTCTATCTTGAGTAGGTTCAAAATATTCAAATCATGTCAAATTGTTTTATCGATTTAAATTGTATTATCGTCGGCACTTAAGGTGTGTGCCAAATATCAGAACAATTAGTCAACAAAAAGGGGAGAATACCAAGGTATTAAGATCATTTTGAGTACTTTGCATGGAGGACAGAATATTATTAAGTAACGGAGATGCCCCATTGATATTTCTCCTAATAAAAACGCGCACCGAATGCGGGTGGGAAGAGAGACGCGCGGGGTGTCAAAAGTCGAAGAACGTCATAGGTATAACGTTCCTACCGAATGAGTCCATTTGACGTTCGGATGGCACGCGACTCGATTGCCTTGCAACAACTCCGCTATCATTTCCTTCTCCATGGTACTTTGCTAGTCCAGGTCGATCTGATGTTGACTTTACTTAAGACCGCTTTGCATACCATAATGAAGAAAAATTAAGCAAGAACTATCAAGGTAAGGTTTTGATAATAGGCAGGCTAGGCAGCTCGAAGTGTCAGTCACGCGTGATCCCCTGCTGTAGGGGAAGGGATAGAGAATATAGAAAAAGGTGAATAGAAAAGCAAAGCCTACAGTAGGTACTAGAAAAACCGTAAGATTTGAGTCAACCACGCAACATAAACTAAATAGAACTGCTAGCAAGCAAGACTACCCATTCTGGCGATCCTACTGAGTACTGACACATCATGCAACAGCTGTTTTATTGAAAGGTCGAACAATTCTAAATTTAAATTACTATAATAATATGTATGTAGCTTAAACATGTTTTAATTTTTACAATTCATATTTATTGTTAACTGCCAGCAACAAACTAATGAAAGTTAAAGAAAATAAGTTCCATAATTAATTATTATTATAGCACCTGTGGCAAGCAAGCTGCCCTTTGCAAAGTAATAAACTTATTAAAATTACTTTATTATATTTTATGCCCATGTAAGTGGTTCGCAAATTACCTATATGGGCGCACACCCTGCGTGTTTATCTTACATCAATTTAATGGTTTATAAAGTTCACGAAGTCCTAGCCCTTTAAGCATTGCATATAAGTTTTGTAAAGGTTATTAAGAAATATAGTGTAAGTATTATCGTATATAAGTAATCGCCTAAATTCCATACAGCTTGACCGATTGCGACACGCAATATATTTGCTTTGGTATGTCGAGGGTTTATAGCTATGCTAGGATCAGATAGGGATTACTGTAATAAACTTCTCTATAAAGTAATAAATATATTTATCAGTACTTGGCGTATTCATTTATATAAAATACGACAACATTACAACTTATAAATTAAAATGAAATATTTTAATCACATAGATCACAATTTTAAACTAATTATAATCCAAATATAACTTTACATTTAAAAGCCTGGTTCGCAAAGCAACAGGTAGAGCTGTGGAAAAAGTGCCAGGCAATTAAAAGTCACCACCACTATTTTCCATTAGCCGATTCCCAAGTAGCACAGATAGCTGTATAACTACTCACTTTAAGACTTATTTGAAACTCTGTGCGTATTAAGACGCTTCTAAGAGTACACTGGTGATGCTACAGTTGTATAATAGCGGTCAGTGATATTAATACAGCTTTAGCTAATTAAAAGCTGTATTAAGGCTGATTAAGACCGACAAAACCACCATCAATACGCTAAGGGTGCTATAAAGGTATGTTTTTAATTACTCTATTCAGCTTCTAACCTTTTCTATTGCCTAAACCGTAGTAAAGCCTGTTTAGTGCATAAAATTACGCCAAATGCTGTTTGAGAAGATATTTGTGAACTCCTATTACACTGACTTATTAAAGGGGCACGTGTGAACTATTTTGAAGTGAATAGCTGTATAATGGACGATATGTGGCCCATATTACAGCTTATACCTGGATATGTCTACCGCTAATCAGCCTTTATACTGCAATTGATAGTATCTGCATAGCGGCTATTTAAACATTCACTAGATGCCTCGCAGCTGCTTAGAGACTCACTAGTGTATAGAATTAACGGCTTCTACTTTATAATGGTTCACATAAGTACTTTAAATCCGACGTTATCTGAATAAAAGTAACATATGTGGTATTGTAATCAGTCAGTGGAACTAAGTTGAGACCATATCCAATGTATTTTTATTTGCTATATATTAAAATGAATTCGCGTAATTCGTGGAAATTGAAAGCAAGAACAGGAGGCATTAGAAGAAAATTATCGAAAGAGTATCTAAAATAAAACCTTCAAGTCGGGACGTAGCGCAAAACTTGACAAATAGTTTGAAACAGGATGGTTCCGTACAAAATATGAATAACTCAGAAGATGATGTTTAGGATGAAATATTGCGTTTATGTTGTTGTACAATTTAATTTTACAATAAAAAATAATAAATATATTAATTATATATTATTATATCTTACTATCCAACTTGAAAGGTTCGCACACGCGTAAAATAGTGTTCTAAATAATACCGCTTTGACAATTTTGTAATGGAAGTCCATGCGGTGGTTTTAGATTTAATACTAGGGATCCCTAAAGAGTCGGTATAATAACTGTTTAATTGTTCACATCATGGCTAAAGGTAGAGCTTGTGAACAATTAAAAGTAAAGAAAACAGCTTATAGCTGTATACAGTTCACATGTGTAATATTATTCTTTGTTTTGTAGAATAACAGCGCACTAGTGAACTATTAGACAGCCTGTTGTAGAATATAAGAGTTTTAACTATTCACGTTACTGTTTAACATAAATCCACCATTTTATTTTATAACCTAAACATATTCTGACTGATTTTTCAACCTTTACGATGTTTTGTGCAAGAAATAAAATGTATTGCATTAGTTTTTACTTCCTAATATCATAATAATATTTTTTTATCTTATAATTATTTTCAAAGCACTACAAATTATTTAGTCATAGTTTACATCACAGCTTATTTATATCACAAAACTAATTAAAAACAAAATATTTTCATGGCGCACTAAAATTTTCTTAGATAATATATATGTATAATGTCAGTAAAATTAAATTCCCAATCATTTTTCCTTTATTACTATGTAAAACAATGTACTTATCAGGTATATGAATATATTATCCACCATTAATTTCGTTTCCAATATTCACTTCACGTAACAAAGTGCAATATCCATCAAGGCAGCTAGAAGCACCGGTAAATTGCTTAACCCTTAATTTACCTGTTAGGTCCATTGGACTCCGCACAAAGTTTCAATCATACTTAAAAACTTAATTACCGCGAATTAAACTTCCCGCGCCCGTGTACCTTTATTCAGTAGCGCACCGGCTTCAGGGTGAGGAGGACCTTCGCCTGCGCAGCATGTAGAGGTAAGTAGCCGCTTGTCATGCGTCCATTGGACTCAAACAGGGTATTTGTGTAACAAAATTTGTAAAATCATTGTTTTGTTATTTGTCGTGTTTTCATGTAATTTATTTAATTTTAGATTAACAATATGGCGTCAAATAGGAGATCAGTTAATATAATGCAACAGGGTGGTGATCAATAGTAACCGACTGGCTCCAGGACGATAAAGAGGATTCCGATGATGCTACTACGAGAACTACGCACTATCAGTAATAACTAAGATGCCCTTAACTAACATGTAACTGGAAACTGAAAATAAATTGCCCTGAGACTAAAGATAATATTGCCTAGCCGTCTAAGGGAAGACTGTGCATCTGTGTCATAGTAGTTTGAGGCCAGTATGTTTAGGTTGCACTAAAAAGCTTTGCGTGAAATGTATAGATAAAGCCAAAGATAAGGCGTTGCAGGTTCCTTATTTTATTATGAACATGAACCATTTTTATTTTTGTAAACGATTGTTTAAGATATTATTGTGTTAATTTAGTAGAAAAAAACTATGTTTATGTTCGGATTTTGTTTCAGTTCGAAGCCAGAAGTTGGCATTTATTTTTTTATAGATATTTTCTAGTGATTAAGTATGTACAAGAAAAATATAAGATACATACATGATTGATTAAAATTTGATACGTAAAATAGTAAGAAATATGTTGTTAAACACATTAAATTACTTTGTAATACCAGATTTTCTTTTATTTTGAGTAAAATCGATGATTTGTATGGAGGAGTCCAATGGACTCAATGAGGTTAATTGCAGTATATAATTTCACCGGGTAAACTGAGGGTTAAACCCAGTATTGCATGTTCATTAATTTTACACAGGCCGCAATTAAGTAGCGTTTCGCGGTTTACAATTTGTATAAAGCGCGCATTACAGACATATTTTCTGAATAAAGAGTAACTTGTGATCTCTTAGTCAGTCGGATTTCAGCGCAAAGTACTGTCGACACCCTTTATAACACTGTTACACTTCTGCTACACAGCTCATAAGCAGCTATGTGAACCCAAGGCTGAATAATTTGTGCCCATTTAAGAGTTATAAGAGCTGTATAAGGTCGTATACAGACTTAATGCAGCTTCCTTATTCGGCTTTAAGCGTTTTGGAAATTCGTTATTCAGCTATTAAACAGCCTCGTGTGCTGCTTGGGTTATACATAGATCCGACAAAGGTAAAAAAAACTAAAACCTATAAAAACGTGTAGTTACAAAGGAGAAAAGGTAGAAAACGATCAATTTCATAACATAACATAAACTCACGCCTGTATTTCCCGAAGGGGTAGGCAGTGGTGCTAGCACCCACATTTCGCCAGTTTATGTTTAGGTCCCAATGTAATAGGTGGCGAGCCTATTGTCATTAACCGGGCACTTATAAACCTGCGATAAATACACACATAACATCGAAAAGCATCGAAAAGTCATTGGTGTGTGCCATGGTGAACCTGGGATCGAACCCGAGACCTCGTCTCAGCAGTCCATTACCCATACCACTAGGCTACCGCAGATCGATCAATTTTTAGGCTTATAATATTTGCAACGGTTAATAATTAATATTTACATTGTAAACATGAAGATGTAAACTTTTCCAATGATCAGGAATTATCCACCATTATTGCAAACAAGCTCAGTAAAATGATGTAAATGTGAACTCAGGAGAGCAACTAGTTCCATTCACTTTTATCATTCTAGAAATCTTTCATCGTATAACACACTCACACTCCCTTACTGCCTACCACTGTCTAAACAACCGCGTAGTGAGTGACTGGAACAAGCTTCCCGAAGATGTCGTGCTTGCCCAATCCGTGAACAGTTTTAAGTCTCGTCTGGACAAATGGCTAGAAACAAACCGCTAATACACAAGAACACTGAGTGATATGGGCATATCAGCGAGTTGCTGCCCGCCCATTAAACTATAATAATAATAATAATAACCCCGCAGGGGCAGCTTGTGGCGAGCTGTTGGTGAGTGGCGACACCACGTACCCTGATTCTCCCGAGGGTTGGAATTTATTTCGCCCCACCTCTCGTGCTTGCCTTTATTGGCCGGCCAAGAGTGGAGTCGCAAGAGCGAAACCTATGCTCCAGGTTGGAAGTGTAAAATGTCATAACGCCGGGGGCCTGCTGACCGACTTCTGTATCGCGATCTTGTACCCCGCAGACTCACCTCTCGACAACTTTAGCCGCACAACGGGTGTTGCTCCATGGCCGCACTATGCGTGGCTATTTTAATGGGGCCCATGCAATGAGTTGGCGAGTCACCACCTGCCTTTTTAACAATTTTGAGACTTATTGTCATGGCAGGCGTCCGTCAGTCTCCCCTCATAGCCCATTCACCAGTCCATCCAAGACTCAACCCCATAGCCCATAATCTAGTTTCCATTATTCCAATAGTCTCTGCACCTAGCGGGGACCATCCCCGGGTGTATCATATTGTGCGCTCGGGGGTGGTATCCGCCATGTGTGTCTATCCCTAGCATATTAAACTCTCTTATAAGGGCCTCTACGTCTTGGCTTTGGCCCGACGCACGCCTTCCAAAGGCCCGGGACTCCATAGTCCCGAGAGTCACGGAACAGAGAAACAAAATAATAATAATAATAAGTTTTATTGCCTGGTCCTTAGCTCGGTGGCACTACTTGATAACTTGGCACTTGATGTAAATCTATTCATTTTAACTTTTATTCGTGTTTGTATGTGACCTATATGGAATATATTGAGTTTTAGATAATTTATTAATCAGTTATCCCTATCTAGTTCTGTAAATTGACAATGAGATATAATGCATTATTTACAAAATTGCTTTTTAAGTATTTAATTTAAAAACAATCTTAAAAAGTTATCATTATTTACTTTAATTTAATTAAATAACGTTATAACTTTTCAATCAAATTATGTAATTCGAAATTAAATCCTTTAGATTCATTTAGGATGTTTTATTTTTTCATTTCATTTTACCTAACCGTTACTTACCCCACTAAAAACATTTGTTAGTCTTTGAATTTCACTGGGCAAATTGGTAATCTCATCAAAATTGTTAACAGCCTATTCCAAGCATGGATTTTTCGCCTTAATTTCGCCCTATTTATATAATAGGTCACCTAAAGCAGCAACAGCACGAGACAATTACAAAACAATCATCGTATCAAGACTTGCGGCCCAATTGCACCGCGCCCATGTGCCCGACGCCGACCACACCTAAATACATTGTACCGGCAACATGTCGTACGCGTTATCACAGTGTAATGGGTGACCCACATATCACCACTTAACTGACATTATCTAACTGTGGTATCACTGACTAAATCGTTCGTAACAAAGTAAATTAAGCAACAAATATCCTCATATGTACACACAGTTGTGCACTCAATTGAAATGCACAATGCCAATTTCTGACGTAATAAAGGTTTGTGAATATTTTGCTTTTGGTACTGACTGGATATGAATGTTGAAAAGTACAGCGTTTAGCAGCAAAGCAAAATTAACTGAAAATCTATCAACAGTCAAAACTAACTGTAATTAAGTCATTTATCCATACTAGGTAATATTATAGATGCGAAAGTTACTCTGTCTGTCTGTCTTTCTGTCTGTATGTTACGCTTTCACGACTAAACCACTGAACCAATTTTGATGAAGTTTGATAAAGGGTTAGATTAGACATCGAGACCGACTCTACGCGGGCGGAGCCAAACAAAATAAATGGGGCTGAATGCTCAAAGCATTAAATACATAACAAATTATAGAATAAAACAACGCTAATATGGTTCTGAAAGGCGAGACTGTAATAGAGTTATTAAAATATTAGTAACAAATTATTCGGTTTAGAGCTTAAAAGCCTATATAACTAACATCACGCTACGATTCACAAAGTGGAACAGAATTTCGAACACGTGAAACTGTGGAGTAATTTAATTACGTATATACAGCAGAAATACGAATATTTACCTATGTAAGTATTGTTAAAACTAGCTTAAATCCGCGGTTCAATCTTAGTTTTAATACTGTATACATACAGAATATGTGTACAGTGGTATTCTCTAATGCATAAATTCAAAGTCGAATCACACTCGGACGATAGAGTTCGCTTCGGATAAGTTTGGGGAGCTCGCATTCGCTGCTTTAAGCGCGCTCTTATGGGTATACATAAGAACATCGCCGCTCGCTTACGGACGCTTATTGGACGATTGCGCCAATAGTTAATAAGTTCAACATTCCTAAAGGGGACTCTCGTCAGTACACTCGGCATCGAATTTTACTTACAGAATAGCACAACTATTGAACCTTAGCCGGGGTACAAGTTAAAAGTATCCTTTGTCAAATTCCCGGGGCAAACTACAACTCCACTTGCGTGCAATACGTCAGCCATACCAACTACTATTATCTCATACCATATACTACTAACTTAACATACAAATAATATTAGTGCAGAAAATGGCTACGTACAATAATTTTATTATAAAAAATAATAGATGGGCAGCAGGTGCAGCCAAACAGCTGATCGTCCCCAGAGTTCAGTGACGACCCAATAGAGCCTACTGTAAACTGCAATGCTACGATTTTTATAGGGAAACGGAATTGTCTTCTAGGATAGAAAAGGATGGAAATAATTCTAGCTTCCTCTTTTACTAAGAGTTGCCATCCGTAATATTGTATTGCATTTGTATAGATGTGTGTATTATACTTACAATGCGTTTGAAATATGAACACCGCGCGTTTTTGCCCGACTACGGCAAAGTCGTATGAAGGGTAATGTTTATCAGTGTATGCGTGTATTTATGTATGTTCGACCTTAGCGCCTAAGCTGAAACGATTTATATGAAAGAAGTATCAATCAATTCGCTATAAAACTATCGTTCTTTTGTGTCGGAGATATAAATGTGCTTAAGAAGTACATATGCAAGAATATAAATATTTCAAAATTCAGAAGAATTTTCTAAAATTGAAAACCGTATTTTTCCATATTATGGTCTTTCTGGTCCATGATGGTCTAGTGTCATGCCCCCAGCACAAATTTATGCGCTTGAACTACTGGACCGACGATATAGGTACCTACAAGCTGTGTTCTTTAGACTTTGAAGTAGTACCGAATCTGCCGCATTTTATAGCATATCTGTGTGTGGAGGCTTTACTTTCTCTACCTTTATTGCCTTTGTTTGCAGCCTTATTGTTATGAAAAATACCTCAGCAGTGTATTTCTAAAGGGTAAGGTTTCTATGGAAGATTTCAATCCATGACCAATTTCATTTAAAATATCATATAAAAAAGACTAGTAGGGACCTTAACAAAAAATATAATAGGTGTAAGCTTGACAGATAACCGAAAAATTTCGGATAAAACCGTAACTTTAAACTTAAAACCGGTTTTTCAAAAATTTATATGCTAGAATCCAACACCTTCAGTAAATGGTGATATTAGTTACAGCCTGACTCTCCGCTATTTGGACGCCTGGTTTATGACCTATACTACATCAACATCTGTAAAACCTTAAAAAAGACTCCAGAAGTAAGGCCTTTTTTGTATGATTACTAGGGCATTTTCCATGTTAACCGTATGCTGCTAAGTTGCACTGTATTTAAAAATCTTAAATCGGTTGCTTTACCACAATTAACATGGTTCCACCTGTGGAACATCTAGTGGATCATCTAGGTCTAGGTGTTCTGCAGAAACTCTTTCATAACATGGATAGAGGAATGTAGGAAGGAAGGTGTAATAGAATAAATACAGTGGAAAATCTACATGTAAGTGTTCTCAATATGTGTAACAATGAACTCCACCAAGTGCCATCAATCAACAGTATAAATAATATGGATAGAGGAATATTTTGTCTGCACTTAGCCTCTTTTTTTGGGCTATTGTAAGTCATAGAGTTCACCATACCATTCATAGTACATTCTTGAACCAGGATCGGTATTTTAACCACCATATTAGTATTTTTAAACTTAACATTTTTATGAGTTGCATTAGTTATACAACATAAAAATGAGTTCCATTAATACAATACATAATATTTTTTACTATAAAATAAAAACAAATTCTTTCATAATGAAAAGGCACTGGTAATTTACAAAAATACAGTAGCTTGGGCGTGAATTGTTATTTTGTAATTTGTTTACATGCAACAATCAAACAACAAGTAATTCTGTTTTTGGGTGATAAAACACATTACCCTCCTTTGCGTCGCGAAGTTGGGTAAAAAGATCAATTAGGTAATACAATGTAGGTATCCTTAGTTACAAAGGATTTTTCCTCACAGAATAATTACTAAACAATAGGAAAGTTAAAGCCGAATAACTACATATTTCTGTGACTTTCTGTGAATGAACCACACTTAACTTAAATCTACATTAACTGAGAACAATAGTAGTGATGATTGATATTACTACAAGTTTTCTGTATCTCATAGTTATGGAATCTTTTCCAGGAATGGTCTAAGTAGTGTGGAACTAACACCCGTTGTCATGCATGATTATTGATTATGCACTCTAATGGTACCTTCAAGAAATGTTTCAGTTACAATGCAAGTAGTACATACTCAACTATGACAAAAATAATTAATCATTACGTTGGTAATACAGCAAATGAGTTAATAAACTCTACAACTTGATATCTTCTACAAGGCAAGACAAAAGAAATTATGTTTATCATATCTCATGACAAATAAAATTATATCATAGGTGATAATGGCCAAAGTTAACCTTGATGTTTTAAATGGAGTCAAGTTCAATATAAAGTTTTGTTGTGCATATGATTATGTTGGCAGTGTTGGCACATACCTTAAACAGTATTATTTAAAGCACTTTAAAGCTAAACAGAACGTTCCCGCCACATGCATGAATAAAAATGCATTTTCAAATATTTTTTAAGAACAGTGATGCTCAAAAAAGTTTCAAAAGTTGTGGCAGGAGCAGGAATGAAGTTAAAAAAAAAATTGTCTATGTTGTTTTGGCTGATAAAATGAACACAAAAATTGTGTATTTTGTAGGTAAATGATCATAATAGAGACAATGGATGTTTTCCTCATATAAATTATCTCTAAAAGAATTTCTTTTCTCTAGAGACTACAGAACCCAAACATCACTACATCCATACTATGTGAAAAGGATTAGTGGCTAATTAAAAGTCAAGGTTATTATTTTTGGCAGCAACTCGAGATGTACGTACATTGGTGTAACTACCCAAACAATTTACAGGCAATTATATAGATAATACTGACACTGTAAACGAGATAGTTTTATCTACTACATTATTCACGCTCACCCATGGTAGGGTCATTTTAGTTATGAATATCGAAATGTTTATTTCTTACAAGACTGATTTTTTACTAGTCTGCGATATACCTAATTCAAATGGTATGTGACGCTTCGCGGCATCGCGGCTCAACATTTCTTCTGAGGGCGTTCAACCGACTTTACGCGACTTAGCAACACTAGAAGTTTTTCGTAATGGCCATGACATCGAAATCAAGCAGCCTTCGGTCACTGGAGCATTGACTCTGAGAACATCGTAGCCGAAAACAAAGTTACGAAATAAACGCGGGCGCACGTTTTACTAACATAAATCGTCACCAACTCACCTGTCAGATGACTCGGAGCTGTCGTATCTGTCGAAACATCTCTTCTTCCTTTCATCACCATCCACGGTGTTCTCACCAGACGATTTTAGGGAATATGTTCCGACGACCGCCGCGCGATTGGCGGCCACGCCGTGCGTATCACTTTTCTCACACGAATCACTCGTTACCTGTTCCTTGTAGAACGCTAACTTTACACTATCGCCGACAAATGTTTCGCCACTGCACTTTTTTGTGTCACCAAGTTCTTTATCGGGCGCGGAAAAAGTTAAATCGTTCATTTGTTTCGGGCCGGCAGAATCCTCGGGCGACCCATCCGCCATCTTTGAGCGCACGAGTGTTTTGTCGCGAGTTTCCGTGCGACGCCGTGGCCACCACGGGCGCTGTCGTCGCGCGTTGCAGGCGCGGGGAGCGGCGAGGGGCGGTGTGACGTCACAGCGACTGCGCGACCGCGGGGGCAGACCGCCGTGACGTAACGACTCCGCCCCGTGCATGTGCAGGGACGCTGTCATTGGCCGCGCGTTACGCAACGCGCGAGCCTATTCAAATAGCCGCGCAAGAAGGGAGCGTAGGACTCGGCAGCGATAGGGATAGGCCCATCCCAGCCCTATAATGTAACAAATAATGCAGCATAATGACGGTGCGCACTGCACACACGCGTCAAACGCCGCACTCCGCGGAACACGATGACATTACACAGACTTTTCATAAATCTCGTTCGTCAAATTAACATAACTCAAATTAACGTAATCTTAAATTAGGTACTTAAGTATATGATAAGAAATTCCTACTACACATACCTAGGTAGGGTGGTTGGCCAATCTTTAACGGGCAGGACAAATTAACGTTATTTTGCGGCGTACTTAGACAGATTCTTTCTCTAAGTTTTGCGACAACCGCCAGGGTAGGTAGGTAAGTAAGTAGGTATATCATAGGATAGGGGTCTCAATCTCAATAGGAGGATAGACGAGACCCATGTAGTGCTGGCTTGACGCACTTACGAACTGCCAATGGTCTTACTTCCATGGATCCCCAGTTCATCTGATGTGGAGGAGAAAAAGCCGGAAGAAGAGTCCAGTTCTTAGGGACACAAATAAAACGAAAGATTTTGTAATAAAAGCTTATTATAAAGAGGTCATTTAATAAATCTGTTATTTTCAACTTTTTAGGTAGTTTGTTTTAAAATCTGAGCGTACATACCCCCAGGTGTAGCACCTGAGCGAGAAGCAAGGTATTCCAGTATTTTACCTATTGGATCGATGATATGTATCCGAAGTCACAACACATATTACACAATCAAAAGATTTATTCACTTACTATTGAGCAGTTACTTACATAGAATTTAGATCTTTACACGTATGATCAGCACACCTCGCGAACTCACCCTGCCACGTTTATCTGATAGGACCCTTATCTAGTATCCAAAAAAGATTCCTGAGTTTTTTTTTCATTTTCTATAGTCCTGGATGGTCCTCTAAAGAATAATGACGACACACTATTAAAAATACCTACCCTACATCAAACATCCTCCCTTTTTTATCATCTATTTGTTTTTATAATGAAGTTCACCTTTAGGCACGAGGCATGAATTTTTTCACAACCACCTGTGAGGAATTATATCCTTGTGTTTCAGCCAAAAATCATAAAGATCCGTTCACAAGTAACGCGACAGCAAGCTCATCCCTTTCCCCTTTATAGATATACAGACGCGAAAAACATTACCCTCGCTGGCAAAGTCGGGTAAAAACTGAAGGACATCAAATTTTAAATCAATAGAACCTTTAGGTAGAAGTGGTTAAGTAAGACCTTTATTCTACTAAATAGTAAGAAGAGCTGATGATTCTCCAACGCTTGAACATACCTACATAATTTTTAAGAACACTTCCAGCTAATTCACCTTTCAAACAAAAAACAAAATCAAAATCGGTTCATTGGTTCGGGAGATACAATCCACAGACAGAATCACATACGCACACGCCCACGCACATGTACACGCATACACACATTACCTACACACACGCACACATCACATCTGTCGACCTTCTCGGAAGCGTGTTGGTTTGGTTTTTGCACTCTAGTCAAAAGGTCCCATGTATGAGTCTCGCTCGCTAATAAAAACGGGACCCGCCTTCTCCGCTATACACACTCTGTAGTAGTTAGGTCATTATATTGGTTTTAGGTTTTAGAAGCTTCGTACTTTTTACGCTTCGTAAAATTTACTTAAGTACCGAGATACCTAGTGGTTTTAGAGATACTACTATTTACTCGTGTTAGATTGATTAGGTACTGATTACGCGACAACAATCTTCATGTGCAGATGTGTGCAGAAGTGTCCCTTTGTTCATCAACATCGTTCTGATATTCACACTTACATGCTTCGTGCTACGATGCAATGGTGACCACATCGCAAAGTTATCGCAATAAATTTATTGAAATGATCACATGACCAATCACTGATTTTGCAATTAAATCCTAATCAATTGAGAAAAAATAATACTTCAAAAATTCAAAGTACACATTCACTGCGGTAACAAATTCAGTGCCTTTCAACAGGTGCGGTGCGGAGGCAGTCACAAAGACCCGTCACTTGACTTTCTTACTATGCGTACCGGGTGTGTTCGGCCCGCCCAAATAACGCTCAAATAACTTAATTATGGTGTATGGTATAACATTTTTTTATACTATTAGAATCTTTATGAACCACTTTACCCTCTACCTACCTTGGCTTCGCCTCGGGATTCTCCAAATAGAAGCTGAGAATTAGCAATCAAAATTATCCGGTCGACAAGGCCTGATACCGCTTTAAAGTGTACTTGTTGTAGTGATGGGACAATGAAAGGAAAGAAAATATCGAGTAAAAAATTATTTTTATAAAATTTTAAGTAGCACAAGCCTAACCAATATTATTGCGTTCATGTGCCAAAACATACTTAATTAAATACAAATCAAAATTAAAAGCAAATCTTAAGTATTCCCTCTCTTTACGTTATTTATTATTAATGTTATAAGTTTGACGTGTCTCTCTGTTTGTGGCATCGTAGCTCCCAAACGTTTGAAGCGATTTCAATTTAGTTTTTTTTTACTTAAGTTACGGTTTTTTTAAAGCTTTATGCACAAAAGTTTGCACAATCCTCTGCGGTTTGAATTTAGTGACCACAATAAAGGGTCCTGTGAGATTAAATTGAGATTTTGAGTTTGAGTGAGACGCCGCTAATTTAAATTTTCTCCGGCGCGCGCGTCCATTTATCGTAGCAAGCACAACACTACCGGTGGCTCGACGTGTACCTACGCATCTAGGTACATAGTGCGGCTACAGGCCGCGATCAGTAAAACGGCGTGCTCCCGCAATAGGACAAAAAGGCCTACCACGTTACGATATTTATCTCTGCCATTCTCGTAAAAATGCCCAAAAGTGCTCCGCACCAGCGAGAAAGACCTATTTTTCCCGTACGCACACATATTTGGCACAGAGCGCGTCGGGCCGATTCGCAGTGAACGTGTTAAAAACTTAAATCAAGCTTAAAAACACTGTATAAGGACTTCGACATGTTAGACATATTTCGATATGTACCTACAATTAAAAATTAGCTAGGCAGGTATATAGAAACCTCGGACGGGACACGTATTTTGGAGCTAAATCGCAAGACAAACGACACAAACGAGGCCCTGGATGGCGCTCGGACGGATTCTTTTGCAAAAAATACGCTTAGTGAATTCAAGATCGTCCACCACCCGGTGATATAATACACCCAAGACCCACTGCGTGTTTAAACCAGATTTTACTACATTTTAGATGCAAGATATGTCCCAAGCATACAAATACATCTTATATACCAGCGATTAATGTTTTCGCTTTGTCCCAAGTCTCAATCCATCTAACTAATCATTTGGAAAATACCTCATCACCTCCTGGAGACGTATTTCCCTGATTGCATCCGAGATCTAAGTGAATTCGGTGCTAAGGGGTTCTGGCTTTAATTTGAAATATACTTACATACACGCTAATAACAAAGTTTAGAAACATTCAAGCTACGCGCGGAAAACTAGCTAGCTAGCTAGCTACTTATCAATTCCGGCAATTCGAGTAAATTATAATAATCGTTACGCTACTGCCATCTAGTTTCAACGTGTATAGTAATATTGTTTGTCACAGGTATACTAGATGGCGTTGCACACTTTTAAAGATTCTGTTTATTGACAAATGATTACAAATACAAAACAACAAAGCTCACTTTCATAGTTAACGAAAAAAAACGAATTAGGTACTTAGCCGTGCTATTAGTTTAATTGTGACGATTGTGATAATTTCTTCTTTTAATGGCTTATGTTTACCTCTTATACAGATGCACATCAGGAACAAAAAAGGTTACACTCGTAAGCGTAACCAAAGAGTATATAAGGCTCGTAACTTGCAAAGAAAGGCAGACAACTTTTAATCCGTATTCTTGTTACTAGATGGTGACAATGTTCTGGTAAACTTTTCTAATTTTGATTATTGGAAATCACTCTAAATTATCAAAAATTAAAAATACACGAGTTATTGAGTATGACTGAATAAAACCATAAATATTCTAATCCTAATGATTCTGCAGTACTTATTTTTAAAAGTTATAGACAAAATGGGTGGATGGATGAAATTGTCGGTAGATGGCGGCTTCCTAAAATATCACTTTGTCACAAAATCTTTATTTATTGCATTACCAACGAGTTTCATATGCCTAAAATTACATTATCACGTTTTGAAGTTCTGAAATAATTTATGTGATTCTAATTATGGAAGTAAGTGTTTTATCTTTTTTAATCCTTAGAATGAGATTACTAGTGTCATCTTTTTAGCTTTTGAATTAGACTAGATATATTTTCTAAGTGTTTGTACCCATGCTTACGAAACATTGAAATTGATTCACAATTGTTCAAAACATAAGGATTAATGATACGAATGATAAACTAGTAGTCAAAATCCAAAAATGAAGCTGAAAAAACAAATGAAACGACTTTATTACTAAAACATTTTTATTACCAGACAACACAACACATATGATTCATAATTCATCACAAAACGTTAGTAAATTGCAATTAAAATATAATAAATATTAACATTAAATAATATGTATATAAAACTCTGAAAATCTCAAATAAATAAGTTATTATGCACCGTTTGAGGAATATAACATTTATTCTTATACTTTCATTCAAATTATTTTACTTATACTTATTTTACGTTACAGCATATTTCTGCTATTACAACCGCTTTTTAGCAGCTTTTTGATTGAAATGACGAAGTATACGTACACTATTCGTTGCAAATGTATTACGAACAAAAAAGAAAGAGATAATACTCAATAACTTTGCAAGGCGAAGAGTGAAGAGCAAGGGTCTTCTCTTATAAATATCCGAGAGATCAATGAAATTAGGTAATATCCGAGAAATGCTCAGATGATATTTAAATAGAAAGTTACATTAGATACCTCTTTATATTTCAAATGATTTATTTGATACTTACAATATATTTACATTACACATATTTAAATTACTTATTGGTTAAAATTATTTGGTTTGAACCAACGAGGCTCCGGGAGACTTTACTATCGATATGTAACCTAAGTTTTTACTCTTTGCTCTTAACCCAGCGAAGGTTAACCGTACGCACTGGTGTTACAGGGCGTAATGTAACATACAGAGCGTATCACTGCCGTCTCCTAGGGTCATACTAATGATGTGTCGATCGTTACATACATCCGCGCATATGGATCCATCCTTCTCTCTCGGATACCCGTCGGTACAGTATCTGGCACATCACTAAAATATACAAGTGGACCGATGCTCACTTGTTTCCTGTATTGACAGCATGAGATTTCACTTTGTAACATGTTGTACATGTTGTAACGTAACATCGTAACACATGTAACATCGTGTAACGCCGCGCTCTGTAACATTTGATAAGGTCAAAATGTATTCTTATTAATTAATAGGTATAGAGGTAACATAAATTGTATATTATATAAAATAGATAATCGTCTTCGTGTACAATATTATCAACTTCTTTTTACTATTATTAATATGGATTTTTTTTTTTACATTGAAGCGGTGGTTTTATGGAATGGTATATTTGTTGTATTTTGGAATGAAAACAGGTAATGCAATAGAACTGTAGACAATAAAGAATTGGGCATATTATTACTTTTATGTATACTAGTAGAGTTTATAATTGCGTGCCTTGCTGTAGTATCATCTATAGGGATACACTTAAATTGTAAACACTGGTCTGTGACCGAACTTCTTCAGAATTACAGAATATATTGACATAAATACTTCATATATATTAGTCACAAATTATCCTGTATGTTATAATACTGCTTATGTTTATATATTGTAGGACGTCTAAAACTTTATTTAATTACAAAATAAAAAAATAAATTATGTTATTGTTTAAGTAGTGATTGTTATTTCAACACATTCTCTTTACAATAGGAAATAGTACAATTAGTACTTTGGTTAAGTTCTTTATCAGTCTATTATAATAATAACTAGGCTTTATAGGAACGAAACAAACTATAGGCCGTGCCAGATCAATTAAGAATAATTCGAATGAATTTTTATAGCATTTATTATGCTAACATTTAAGTTCGAAAAACATCGGAAAAAATGAAACGCTCAAGTGAGACTCGAACTCGCGACCTTTCCCTTACAGGGGGAATGCTCTTCCAACTAAGCTATTGATTACATTCTTATGTTTAAAAATGGTTGAAAAATCATTCATTGTTTCCAACAGTTCGTAAGAATGTTGGTAGATGCCTCCACCGTCGCCTCTTAAAGACGGATATAAAGAGAAGGAAAATTTGAAGTGGTTCAGCACACCTCTTGCTCTTCCAACTGAGCTATTGAGCCACAGCTCAATAGCTCAGTTGGAAGAGCATTCCCCTGTAAGGGAAAGGTCGTGAGTTCGAGTCTCACTTTAGCGTTTCATTTTTTCCGATGTTCCTCATGCTCTTCCAACTGAGCTATTGAGCTACAGCTCAATAGCTCAGTTGGAAGAGCATTCCCCTGTAAGGGAAAGGTCGTGAGTTCGAGTCTCACTTTAGCGTTTCATTTTTTCCGATGTTCCTTATGCTCTTCCAACTGAGCTATTGAGCTACAGCTCAATAGCTCAGTTGGAAGAGCATTCCCCTGTAAGGGAAAGGTCGTGAGTTCGAGTCTCACTTTAGCGTTTCATTTTTTCCGATGTTTTTCGAAAATAAGAATAATGTTTGAAGAAAATTTCGTAATAAAAGTAGATTTTTTTGTGTAAGAAAAATAAAGGTTCACCCGGGCGCCACGTGGCGATGCAGTCGATTTCGCTATAGTGCGAAAAATATTTACAACCCCTAAGTAACCGGTCCGAACTGGTCGCAAGGTCAACTCAGCCAACAAAGCAGTTTTAAGTAATAATTAAATATCAACCTTATTCCATTTAGATGAAGCTGCGGTGACGTCGCGCATTTTCAAACATGCTCGAGCAGTGACTCGCGTTTTCGAGCGTTATGTAAATGGAATAAGGTTGATATTTAACTAACCCTTGCCGCTAGGTCTGCGCTGCCGCTATAAAGTGGAGCGACCAACCCCAGTACGTGTTTCCAGAAACCTAGCAACCTGACAGTCTTCAGGTGAGATGAAGTCAAATTGACAGGTTCTTTTATTAAAAAAATCTAAGGAAAATAGGTGTGATAGGGGTCAGAAATAGATAGAATAATGAGAATAATAAATAGAAGAATATAAAAGAGAATAAAAATAAGATTTATCCATACTAATATACATAAAAGCGAAAGTAACTCTGTCTGTCCGTATGTTACGCTTTCACGCCTAAACTACTGAACCGATTTTGATGAAATTTGGTATAGGGATAGGTTAGACCTTGAGAAAGGACGTAGGCTATGTTTGGTCCCGATAACCGACATCCACGCGGGTGGAGCCGCGGGCAAAAGCTAGTAAGAATATAAACAAGAATAATAGAAAAAGTACACTCTGTACACGTAGTGTACACTGTGTAAAAATGTACACTCTGGAAACCGTAATTGAAATTTTGATTTTAACCTTCTGGGGCCTAGAGTTATATTATGTTGACTTTAGAATATTCAAGTATGTTGCAAGTTTCATGAAGATATTTTTTTTTAATTTATTGACGTTGTGACACTTGATATAGAAATGGCAACGGTACAAATCCGTAAGTTTGTTTCGTGCGTTCATATAATATAGAAATCATTGTATAATAATGGTAAGTACAATCTTGGACAGTATAAAAACTAATCTATACATTGTTTATACATATTGGAATGATATAATCAACTGTATTATTTGCATTTAGAAATTATATATACGTAGATAGGTGGTAATAGTATTTTTACACGACTGTCTAAAAAAGAGTGTAAAGTTTTCAGGCTTCAGTATGTCAGTGTCTTTTTTCCATCATAACATCTAAATGCATTATCATCATGGGTATAATTAGAATTGTACATCACTGACTATATTTTTTATTATAATTATTATATTTTATTTACATATTATATTTATTTATAATTAATTACTTTAAAAAATGAAATAATATTCAGACATTTTTTTTGTGTTTTTTTTATATTTTAAATATTACAGGTAACTGGATGATGAATTTTGTCCTAAAATTTTACTGAAATATTTATTGTATGTCATAGAGTAAGCTCAGTATTTCGATATTTTGTAACTATAAGGGTTATTAGCCCATTTATATACTAGTCTACTCTAGTAAGACTCTTCAAAGGATGAAATAACTAAAAAAAAAATAAAGGCTCTTCTTAAAATACCCATCAAATCTATTTTAATGTTATTTACAAATAGAGTTAGAAATAACGGGAATATAGACAATAAAAACTGCGCTATATACTAAACTTTGCCTCACGAATTTCATTAAGTAAAATGTGACAACATAGTTAAGTTTTTACTGAGGAAACCAGCCATAGGATTTTTGAAGTGAAAGATTTTTTAAGCGTGCTGGGTAGTTTTCATAGAAAACTAGCTTTTGCCCGCGGCTCCGCCCGCGTGGATGTCGGTTCCCGGCAATTATTCGAATTTTTCTCGCCGTAAGAACCTTCCCTGGACTTCCACGAATAATTCAAGACCAAAATTAGCCAAATCGGTAAAGGCATTCTGGAGTTATATCGTCAGGAAGGAAAACCCAACTTATTTTTATATAGTAGAAAATTATGGGTGAACAGAAACACATCATCGAAACGCACGTCACGCTGACGTCATGGCGGTACAATTCACAAGTTACTAATCAAGTGAATAAGTTTAACAGATATTTCCAATGACGTATTATATTAATAGACGCGTTATCCAGGAACATTGTGACTCTCAGAAATGGCGCCAAAAATATTCGCGGGAAGAAAGGGAAAGGAAATAGTATTTTACGCCATACGGGTTACCTATTGTTAGAGGGAGATGAATATACGTCCTTAGTTACGTTTTTCTGTTCTGTGGTTACGTTCGTCACCCGCCATTAGGCCGGGTCGAAAGGGCGCTAAAAGTAAAATCAAACCGAGAGGAGAGCAACATTATTATTATTTCCGTTAAAACTGATGAAATGACATTTATATTTAGCGCGTTTTTTACATTGTTTAAATACACCTGACAGCATTACTTTCATGTTTTTCGCAACTGTTCGGAACTTTTTTACCTTGTTTTTTTTTTGGTAGCGCACTATCGCCTCTGATTGGTGAAAAAAATGAAGATTATAATTTTTTTGTTGACATTTAAGAGCGTGAACAATATATCTATGGTTTATAATATATAATTGGGTATTTCTAGATTGACCTATATACGTAATCTCTGTAGGTAACTACGTCAGATCAACAATATTCACAAACAGCCCTACATTTTCAACTAAATTGTCATATTACTATTCCACAACTAAAGTAAGGCCAACGAAGCGAGAGAAAAAAGGTAAACAAAGTTTCAGCGGATCCAAACATTTTTATTTGAAAATTATTACGTATCACTTCAAGCGTAATCCAGACAGGAATGAAATTGCTCATAAGATGGCAATCTGACAGTTTAGAAGAAACACGAATCGACAGCTGTCGCTCGGCCATTGTCGCGTACCTACGTGTGACGTGTGCGACAAGGACAGAGAAAATAATCGCTAGTTATTGCAACGTAGCTCAGCAATGGTCGCTTTGTTTACCTTTTTTCTCTCGTCTCGTTGGCTTTAATTTAACACACAACATACTTATTATGCACAACATTATTATTTTACTGACAACACCGAATAATAGCACTTCTCATTAGGCATCAACCTCACCACCAATACCTATCATTCTCCTACCCATTTCTAGTAGTAGTTTAAACTTTGGAGCGTGGGGTCCGTCTCCGGAAGCGACTGCCGTATGACCCCCAGCCCCGAAAGGTAAGCCTGCGCCAAAGCCTCGTCTACTTGCAGCCTTAGCAGATGAAGTAATGACTTGGGCCCCGAATTTGTTGATAGGCACACTAGACCCTCGCTTCTACTAAAGCTAAGCCACTGTCGTACAACAGTCATTGCAAAAAATGGCAATAAATTTAAGACTTTATTTCCATACAGCGAAAGTTCAAAATGCAATGAAAATAGTTTCAATACCATTTTTCATTCCCTCAGCAAAAAGTAATTTAATTTTGAAATTTACTACAACGCTTTGAAGTCTGAAATTTAATGTCGTTTTTTACAGTCGCTGTAGTTTTGATTTATTAAAATCGCAGCCCTGATCACATTTATAAATACTTCTAAAACCTCTTAAGTATGGCAACACTCGATATAAATATTTCTAATGGCAACATTTTCCCGGGGGAATTACGTCCAGAGTGAGGTAGGCATCATGCCTTCCATTGTAGCAGTCCTAGGCGTTAGTACCTCGTTACAAAGGAAATCTAGGGGCATATCGACTAAATGGCCTTGTATTAGGTCTATTTTTCTATTCGCTAATGCCGGGTCTGTATGCCAGAGCGTTTCGCGGTGTTCTTCTTGATACTTTTTGAGTTCGGCGAAGGAGTGGACCCGGTCGGTTGGAATTGTGTGGAATACCTGTAAAAATACAAAAGATAGTATGTACATATCGAAGACAACCTCACCTCCGGCCTAGTACTACGACCCTCAGCCGGCGTGCCGTTTTAGTCGGTTCGAGTCCGACATAACCTCCCCTCCCAGCTCCGGCGGGGGTTATCCGTGGGGATATTCGCAAGAAAAAAAAGTAGGTACATAATATATACATTTTGCAGTTTCAAAGCGTGGCATCCCAAGAGCTGAATGCCAATTTTTCTAATAAAGATATGTTCTAAATTCAGTCTCTCTCTACTCAGTGTTCAGATCTACTCTTAATTTCTAAATGTCAAAAACTATTACGATTTCGAAGAGTAGTCCTCTTTTCATCGAAATCGTAATCTCGTATTTTTTAAATTTTCATGGAAGATCCCCGCCGTTGGTTTCGAGTGGAACTCTTTATGCGCGAAACTTACTCGCACTTAACTGTTTTTTTTAACACCTTTTGGTACTTACATCCTCATAAATATCCGTATTCGACTTAGACGTGGCCTGCCACAGGTCGCAGTAGAACTCCTTACAGCAGGGATCGTCGAGGGATATGCCCAATCGGTCTAAGTCCTCCCCCATAAAGCCCAGGTGTTCCTCAAACAGGCGCTTCCGTAGTGCCCCAGCCACCTTCCCGCAGGGGAATGACTCCCCGTTCATTGTGCCGTCTGTGAATTGTTCGTCCTGGAATATGAAATTAATGTTCTTTATATGGTGGTATGTGAAGTGTCTGAGTATATCTAATATATAAAATTCTCGTGTCACAGTTTTTGTTGCCATACTCCTCCGAAACGGCTTGACCGATTTGGATGAAATTTTGTGAGCATATTGAGTAGGTCTGAGAATCGGCCAACATCTATTTTTCATCCCCCTAAATGTTAGGGGTAGTCCACCCCTAATTTTATTTTTTTATTTTTTAGACAAAATTTTTAATTTCTATTTTTTTATGATACAACATACAAAAATACATACAATCCTCAATTTTCACCCTTCTACGATCAACCCTTATTTTTTAATAGCCATTTTAGTAATTTAATCATTTTTTCTTTCCGGTAGAAAAATGATCAATCGTCATTTAATTATTATCTATTTTTCATCCCCCTAAATGGTGCAGCGGGAACGGGATCTGACGCCACGAGGGTAGGAAAAAATTGGCGGTACGAAGTTCGCCGGGACAGCTAGTTGTAGTATACAAATACTGCCCATGCCACGCAGCAGGAAGAGGGTATTCACAGAGTTTAGTTTGTGAAGTCAGTTACCTATGGATGGTATTAAATTAATCTGTACTTAATTAGCATATCGCAATATCCTGCTGAACATAAGCCTCTATCAAAGTGCTGGTGCTGCAGTAGTTATACCATGGAGTGGTGCGTTATAACAAGCAGAACACTGTTACAATACCTTCGTTTTGAGGCATTGCGGTAAAGGTACTAATCCGTATGGTGATGTAGAAAGAATACAAGTATCACCACCTCATTTCCTCTGAACGGTCTTGTAAGAGGCGACACCCGGAAAATATATAGAAGATATTACTAGCAGAGAAGGAAAATTGGAAGTAAAACCCTATATCAACGCGTAGGCCAAAGCCTACCAACATTGGGAGAAGCATGTTATAAACTATAGATATGTTGTTCACACTTTAAAATGGCAAAAAAATGATGACCAATTGGACACGATTTCTACCACCAATCAGACACACGACAGTGCGCTACCCAGAAAAAAAACGTCTTAAATAAATTAATTAGTAGCAATAATTATTTTACTAAATTCAATAATAATATAATTCATATAAATTAATAACATTGACGTATTATTATTAACAAGCTATATTTTTTATATGTAGCGTTTGCGCAATTTTTGAAAGCGACCATGTTCCTGCATGATGTTACAGTTTATAAAACATCATTGGAGAGAAGCATTATGTGCACTATTCAGCAGTGGACTGCAGTAGGCAAATATTTGAAACTAACCTGTAACAACACAGCGATTTCCGAATCCCTCTTCCCAACCATAGACCGGTCGTTGATGTTAGCGCTGCCGCAGATGACCGTCTTGTCGTCAGCTATGAGCAGCTTGGAGTGGACATACACCAGCTCGGTCACGGGCTCGCCGCCTAAAGTGGCGTGTGTGCGCAGGCCGTGGAACGTGATGTATGTGGACGGGTCTGTTATACCCGCCTCGTATAGACGGGTGAGGATGGCTTCACGGCTCCTGTAAGAACGGATTGTTCCTTTTAAATATACTTTCCTATCTGATAGATACACTACAGTGGTAAATAGTGAAAATTTTCGAAAGGGAGGCCAGTGGGAAAAAAACTATCTATCTATCTTGATCTAGATTGTCATGCACCATGCTACCTAATGGGAAGCCGGCAAGAATAGGTTTATAAGGATCTTTCGCTACTGATACACTATCGTCTAGTCTAGGCAAATACAGTTTCATTTTTCCATTTATTTAAAAAATTAAACAATATATAACTAATAGATAATTAACTACATCAAGATGAAAGACTAAAAAAATATTGATTATTCAAATCGAACCACGAATATAAATAATGTAATCATCAGTGTATGGTAGCCACACACGTTCAAGTATACTTGCGTAAATTTCTAATAATGCGCACTTGTGCAAGTCTAAACTTGCGCAAGTATACTGGAACGTGAGCCGTGGACCCACACACGTACCAAACATTGCACAATAGATTGACTGCTTGCGCAATGTTTGAAAGGCAGTTTGCTCAACTTTCAACTTCATTGCGTAATATTATTCAGTCTGCATCCAGGAGCGGTCGCGAACGCTGTCACGTACGGCAGTGTAACAAAATGTCATACAAAGACAAGGAAAGAGAGTTCTTAGCTGAGTGCATCGATATGTACCGGCGTTTACCAGTTTTGTGGCAAGTGAAAAACAAACTGTACCACGATCGCGACAAGAAAAACGCGGCATATGACGTTTTATTAGCCAAGTATAATGAAATGTTCCCAGACGCGACTAAGGATGATTTGAAAAAGAAAATTAACAGTCTCAGAACGAACTACCGCAAAGAATTAAAAAAATATGTGGATTCTGTGAGCAATGGTGCCAGTGATGATTCAATATACGTGCCGACGTTGTGGTACTTTGGCGAATTTCATTTTTTGCGTGATCAGGAATTACCATTGGATATGGATGTTCATAAAAATGCAAAGAAAAGACCTGTAAGTTTTATTTTGATACTAGCCGTTGCCCATGGCACCATCCGCGTGGATGTCGATTATCACGACTTAATATAGTCTATGTCCTTTCTTAAGGTCTTATTTATTTCTATAGTAAATATATAGTATATGCGTGAAAGCGTAACAGACAGACAGACAAAGTTACCTTCGCATTATAATACTAGTATGGAGTACAGATTTTAATTTAAAAAAAGTGTTTTACTTTGTATTCTTTTTTTAATGTTCCCGTCCCGACGGCGACGTTTTAATTACTTCTGAGCAGCCATGATTCGATGAAAAACTCAAACAAGCTTTTACGGTCTATTTTCATAAGCTTCATCCCACTTAATACTTATGAAGAGAAGACATAACTTAATATTCCTTTCCTTATTTTCAGAAAATTCGAGCATCTATAGAAGAAAAACAAGATACCAAAAATGCTGTTATTTTGACTCATACAGAATCTAAATGTACTTCTAAAAAGGTAAAAGAAGATGAACCACTTTTAGAAGAAAAACAAGATACTCCAATTCCATAATTCCATAAAAAAATCATGATAGGCTCGCAAACAGGTAGGGTAGGTTTGGGTAATACTAGGAGGCAGTCAGACAAAGACATAACAAAATCTTTTCTTCAAGTAGATGAAAATAATACCTACAAAGTGCACGCAATGAACCTAGAAATACAAAACGAATGGTTAACACTAGGTGAATTTTGTATTCCCATAGCCTTAAAATGGCGTACCTTAATATACGACTGGTCACCGGCTCTCCTTAAATTCTATCTCAATGCATTCCAGTTGACCCTCCCCGACCAAAGCAATCTTGTCAGATGGGGAAAAGCCACAGATAAAACATGTAACTCATGTGGTGAAGCAATTGGTACTGCTAGGCACCTACTGGTGGGTTGTAGGACGCTATTAGACCGGGGTCATTACTCGCGCCGACATGATAAGGTATTAAAAATCGTACGTGAGGCGGTAAGTTTGGCGGTAGCTAGAGCGAAAAAGGGTTTAACTACAAACCAAAGAAATGACGTCGCGTTTGTAAAGGAAGGCTGCTCAAAAAAGACAAATCAAAAGCCGTACTCAATTTTGATAGCAGCCGCTGATTGGACATTACTCGCAGATTCGTATGAGAAACACTATAAAATACCGGAGGATGTTTGTGCCTCGTCATCCAGACCCGATATATTCCTATTTTCAAAACAGCAAAAGCGTGCAGTACTAGTAGAACTCACAGTACCGTGGGAAACTAACATACCTGAAGACCACGCTATAAAATAAACAAATACTTTGACTTGACCAACGAGTTAACCAAAAATGGCTATGTGGTTAAACTCTACGCCGTGGAAGTAGGAGCAAGGGGAATTCCAGCTAAATCCCTGTATAACTTATTTAAAGACCTCGGATTGCCAAGAGCTTCAGTAAGCTCTTTACTCAAACGATTATCTAAAACGGCGTTGATAGGATCTTACCAAATTTGGATAGGTGGAGGGGGGAACACGACAGACGGTGGAGGTGAGCGCTGATGCATCACAAGGTGGCCACCCTAAACCTACACCTGGGTCGCAAGTCCCAGGCGCCGTCACAGTGTTTCTCTCTGTACCACGCCATGGACCCGGCGACCGCACGGTGAACCCATGGAATGCTAAGAACCGGATCTCCCTCCACTTAATACTTATGAAGAGAAGACATAACTTAATAATTTTTTCCTTATTTTCAGAAAATCCGAGCATCTATAGAAGAATCACCAGATACCAAAAATGCTGTTATTTTGACTCATACAGAATCTAAATGTACTCCTAAAAAGGTAAAAGAAGATGAACCACTTTTAGAAGAAAAACAAGATACTACAAATAGTGTAACTTTGCCTCACACAGAACCTAAATATACTCCTAAAAAGGTAAAGACAGATGAATCACTAATCGATGTAGCATATGAACGCTTAAGTGAAGTAAAAGACGAGTATCACCACTGGGGTATGGCGTGTGCTGCAGATCTCCAAAAGATGGAAAGAACTCAACAGATCTACGCTAAGAAGGCAATCGCAGAAATATTAATGGAAGGACAATTGGGACTGTTACACCGGCATTCTGTGAAAATAAACTCTGCCGAACAGTTAAGTGCGTCACCATCGTCATTGTGTAGTCTCTGTACGACATCATCTTCCTTACACCCTAATTCATTACCAGTGTGCGTCAAATCTGATTAAGTGAACAGAGTACCTTAGAAAATTTAATTAAGACTGTCGTTTGTTGTAAATAAACATCGAGTATTAGTGAAGAAATCTCATTATAGTTTTAAGTATAGGTCCAGTTTTTTTTTAAATATATGACAATATATTGATGTATTTATTTTTCCTGCCTGGTTTTTTTATACCACTTAGGTGGCAGACAAGCACGCGGCCCACCTGATGGAAAGTGATTACCGCGGCCTATGGACGTATGCAACACCAGGGGCGTTACACTCGCGCTGTCTACCCTGGTTGATTAATATTGTGTACAATCAGTGTTAAAAATACCTTGACTACAAAGTTTCAAAATGATTTTAAAACTGCTTTATTTAAATTGAATTATTGTCCAAACCAAACTATAAGGAACTATACAGTTAGATGGTGACTCACCGACAGATGCTCTGGTAGTTCCAGTGTGTTACAGCGTGTAGCGAGGTGCCGGAGGGCGCGCCCACTCGCCCTCGAAGGAACTATACAGTTAAATGGTGACTCACCGACAGATGCTCTGGTAGTTCCAGTGTGTTACAGCGTGTAGCGAGGTGCCGGAGGGCGCGCCCACTCGCCCTCGAAGGAACTATACAGTTAAATGGTGACTCACCGACAGATGCTCTGGTAGTTCCAGTGTGTTACAGCGTGTAGCGAGGTGCCGGAGGGCGCCCCCACTCGCCCTCGAAGGAACTATACAGTTAAATGGTGACTGACCGACAGATGCTCTGGTAGTTCCAGTGTGTTACAGCGTGTAGCGAGGTGCCGGAGGGCGCGCCCACTCGCCCTCGAAGGAACTATACAGTTAAATGGTGACTCACCGACAGATGCTCTGGTAGTTCCAGTGTGTTACAGCGTGTAGCGAGGTGCCGGAGGGCGCGCCCACTCGCCCTCGAAGGAACTATACAGTTAAATGGTGACTCACCGACAGATGCTCTGGTAGTTCCAGTGTGTTACAGCGTGTAGCGAGGTGCCGGAGGGCGCGCCCACTCGCCCTCGAAGGAACTATACAGTTAAATGGTGACTCACCGACAGATGCTCTGGTAGTTCCAGTGTGTTACAGCGTGTAGCGAGGTGCCGGAGGGCGCGCCCACTCGCCCTCGAAGGAACTATACAGTTAAATGGTGACTCACCGACAGATGCTCTGGTAGTTCCAGTGTGTAACAGCGTGTAGCGAGGTGCCGGAGGGCGCGCCCACTCGCCCTCGAAGGAACTATACAGTTAGATGGTGACTCACCGACAGATGCTCTGGTAGTTCCAGTGTGTTACAGCGTGTAGCGAGGTGCCGGAGGGCGCGCCCACTCGCCCTCGAAGGAACTATACAGTTAGATGGTGACTCACCGACAGATGCTCTGGTAGTTCCAGTGTGTAACAGCGTGTAGCGAGGTGCCGGAGGGCGCGCCCACTCGCCCTCGAAGGAACTATACAGTTAGATGGTGACTCACCGACAGATGCTCTGGTAGTTCCAGTGTGTTACAGCGTGTAGCGAGGTGCCGGAGGGCGCGCCCACTCGCCCTCGAAGGAACTATACAGTTAAATGGTGACTCACCGACAGATGCTCTGGTAGTTCCAGTGTGTAACAGCGTGTAGCGAGGTGCCGGAGGGCGCGCCCACTCGCCCTCGAAGGAACTATACAGTTAGATGGTGACTCACCGACAGATGCTCTGGTAGTTCCAGTGTGTTACAGCGTGTAGCGAGGTGCCGGAGGGCGCGCCCACTCGCCCTCGAAGGAACTATACAGTTAAATGGTGACTCACCGACAGATGCTCTGGTAGTTCCAGTGTGTAACAGCGTGTAGCGAGGTGCCGGAGGGCGCGCCCACTCGCCCTCGAAGGAACTATACAGTTAAATGGTGACTCACCGACAGATGCTCTGGTAGTTCCAGTGTGTTACAGCGTGTAGCGAGGTGCCGGAGGGCGCGCCCACTCGCCCTCGAAGGAACTATACAGTTAAATGGTGACTCACCGACAGATGCTCTGGTAGTTCCAGTGTGTAACAGCGTGTAGCGAGGTGCCGGAGGGCGCGCCCACCTCGCCCTCGAAGGAACTATACAGTTAGATGGTGACTCACCGACAGATGCTCTGGTAGTTCCAGTGTGTAACAGCGTGTAGCGAGGTGCCGGAGGGCGCGCCCACTCGCCCTCGAAGGAACTATACAGTTAGATGGTGACTCACTGACAGATGCTCTGGTAGTTCCAGTGTGTAACAGCGTGTAGCGAGGTGCCGGAGGGCGCGCCCACTCGCCCTCGAAGGAACTATACAGTTAGATGGTGACTCACCGACAGATGCTCTGGTAGTTCCAGTGTGTTACAGCGTGTAGCGAGGTGCCGGAGGGCGCGCCCACTCGCCCTCGAAGGAACTATACAGTTAAATGGTGACTCACCGACAGATGCTCTGGTAGTTCCAGTGTGTAACAGCGTGTAGCGAGGTGCCGGAGGGCGCGCCCACCTCGCCCTCGAAGGAACTATACAGTTAGATGGTGACTCACCGACAGATGCTCTGGTAGTTCCAGTGTGTAACAGCGTGTAGCGAGGTGCCGGAGGGCGCGCCCACCTCGCCCTCGAAGGAACTATACAGTTAGATGGTGACTCACCGACAGATGCTCTGGTAGTTCCAGTGTGTAACAGCGTGTAGCGAGGTGCCGGAGGGCGCGCCCACTCGCCCTCGAAGGAACTATACAGTTAGATGGTGACTCACCGACAGATGCTCTGGTAGTTCCAGTGTGTTACAGCGTGTAGCGAGGTGCCGGAGGGCGCGCCCACCTCGCCCTCGAAGGAACTATACAGTTAGATGGTGACTCACCGACAGATGCTCTGGTAGTTCCAGTGTGTAACAGCGTGTAGCGAGGTGCCGGAGGGCGCGCCCACTCGCCCTCGAAGGAACTATACAGTTAGATGGTGACTCACCGACAGATGCTCTGGTAGTTCCAGTGTGTTACAGCGTGTAGCGAGGTGCCGGAGGGCGCGCCCACTCGCCCTCGAAGGAACTATACAGTTAGATGGTGACTCACCGACAGATGCTCTGGTAGTTCCAGTGTGTAACAGCGTGTAGCGAGGTGCCGGAGGGCGCGCCCACTCGCCCTCGAAGGAACTATACAGTTAGATGGTGACTCACCGACAGATGCTCTGGTAGTTCCAGTGTGTAACAGCGTGTAGCGAGGTGCCGGAGGGCGCGCCCACTCGCCCTCGAAGGAACTATACAGTTAGATGGTGACTCACCGACAGATGCTCTGGTAGTTCCAGTGTGTAACAGCGTGTAGCGAGGTGCCGGAGGGCGCGCCCACTCGCCCTCGAAGGAACTATACAGTTAGATGGTGACTCACCGACAGATGCTCTGGTAGTTCCAGTGTGTTACAGCGTGTAGCGAGGTGCCGGAGGGCGCGCCCACTGACCCTCGAAGGAACTATACAGTTAGATGGTGACTCACCGACAGATGCTCTGGTAGTTCCAGTGTGTAACAGCGTGTAGCGAGGTGCCGGAGGGCGCGCCCACTCGCCCTCGAAGGAACTATACAGTTAGATGGTGACTCACCGACAGATGCTCTGGTAGTTCCAGTGTGTAACAGCGTGTAGCGAGGTGCCGGAGGGCGCGCCCACTCGCCCTCGAAGGAACTATACAGTTAGATGGTGACTCACCGACAGATGCTCTGGTAGTTCCAGTGTGTAACAGCGTGTAGCGAGGTGCCGGAGGGCGCGCCCACTCGCCCTCGAAGGAACTATACAGTTAGATGGTGACTCACCGACAGATGCTCTGGTAGTTCCAGTGTGTTACAGCGTGTAGCGAGGTGCCGGAGGGCGCGCCCACTCACCCTCGAAGAAACTATACAGTTAGATGGTGACTCACCGACAGATGCTCTGGTAGTTCCAGTGTGTAACAGCGTGTAGCGAGGTGCCGGAGGGCGCGCCCACTCACCCTCGAAGGAACTATACAGTTAGATGGTGACTCACCGACAGATGCTCTGGTAGTTCCAGTGTGTAACAGCGTGTAGCGAGGTGCCGGAGGGCGCGCCCACTCGCCCTCGAAGGAACTATACAGTTAGATGGTGACTCACCGACAGATGCTCTGGTAGTTCCAGTGTGTAACAGCGTGTAGCGAGGTGCCGGAGGGCGCGCCCACTCGCCCTCGAAGGAACTATACAGTTAGATGGTGACTCACCGACAGATGCTCTGGTAGTTCCAGTGTGTAACAGCGTGTAGCGAGGTGCCGGAGGGCGCGCCCACTCGCCCTCGAAGGAACTATACAGTTAGATGGTGACTCACCGACAGATGCTCTGGTAGTTCCAGTGTGTTACAGCGTGTAGCGAGGTGCCGGAGGGCGCGCCCACTCACCCTCGAAGAAACTATACAGTTAGATGGTGACTCACCGACAGATGCTCTGGTAGTTCCAGTGTGTAACAGCGTGTAGCGAGGTGCCGGAGGGCGCGCCCACTCGCCCTCGAAGGAACTATACAGTTAGATGGTGACTCACCGACAGATGCTCTGGTAGTTCCAGTGTGTTACAGCGTGTAGCGAGGTGCCGGAGGGCGCGCCCACTCGCCCTCGAAGGAACTATACAGTTAAATGGTGACTCACCGACAGATGCTCTGGTAGTTCCAGTGTGTAACAGCGTGTAGCGAGGTGCCGGAGGGCGCGCCCACTCGCCCTCGAAGGAACTATACAGTTAGATGGTGACTCACCGACAGATGCTCTGGTAGTTCCAGTGTGTTACAGCGTGTAGCGAGGTGCCGGAGGGCGCGCCCACTCGCCCTCGAAGGAACTATACAGTTAGATGGTGACTCACCGACAGATGCTCTGGTAGTTCCAGTGTGTAACAGCGTGTAGCGAGGTGCCGGAGGGCGCGCCCACCTCGCCCTCGAAGGAACTATACAGTTAGATGGTGACTCACCGACAGATGCTCTGGTAGTTCCAGTGTGTAACAGCGTGTAGCGAGGTGCCGGAGGGCGCGCCCACTCGCCCTCGAAGGAACTATACAGTTAGATGGTGACTCACTGACAGATGCTCTGGTAGTTCCAGTGTGTAACAGCGTGTAGCGAGGTGCCGGAGGGCGCGCCCACTCGCCCTCGAAGGAACTATACAGTTAGATGGTGACTCACCGACAGATGCTCTGGTAGTTCCAGTGTGTTACAGCGTGTAGCGAGGTGCCGGAGGGCGCGCCCACTCGCCCTCGAAGGAACTATACAGTTAAATGGTGACTCACCGACAGATGCTCTGGTAGTTCCAGTGTGTAACAGCGTGTAGCGAGGTGCCGGAGGGCGCGCCCACCTCGCCCTCGAAGGAACTATACAGTTAGATGGTGACTCACCGACAGATGCTCTGGTAGTTCCAGTGTGTAACAGCGTGTAGCGAGGTGCCGGAGGGCGCGCCCACCTCGCCCTCGAAGGAACTATACAGTTAGATGGTGACTCACCGACAGATGCTCTGGTAGTTCCAGTGTGTTACAGCGTGTAGCGAGGTGCCGGAGGGCGCGCCCACTCGCCCTCGAAGGAACTATACAGTTAGATGGTGACTCACCGACAGATGCTCTGGTAGTTCCAGTGTGTTACAGCGTGTAGCGAGGTGCCGGAGGGCGCGCCCACCTCGCCCTCGAAGGAACTATACAGTTAGATGGTGACTCACCGACAGATGCTCTGGTAGTTCCAGTGTGTAACAGCGTGTAGCGAGGTGCCGGAGGGCGCGCCCACTCGCCCTCGAAGGAACTATACAGTTAGATGGTGACTCACCGACAGATGCTCTGGTAGTTCCAGTGTGTTACAGCGTGTAGCGAGGTGCCGGAGGGCGCGCCCACTCGCCCTCGAAGGAACTATACAGTTAGATGGTGACTCACCGACAGATGCTCTGGTAGTTCCAGTGTGTAACAGCGTGTAGCGAGGTGCCGGAGGGCGCGCCCACTCGCCCTCGAAGGAACTATACAGTTAGATGGTGACTCACCGACAGATGCTCTGGTAGTTCCAGTGTGTAACAGCGTGTAGCGAGGTGCCGGAGGGCGCGCCCACTCGCCCTCGAAGGAACTATACAGTTAGATGGTGACTCACCGACAGATGCTCTGGTAGTTCCAGTGTGTAACAGCGTGTAGCGAGGTGCCGGAGGGCGCGCCCACTCGCCCTCGAAGGAACTATACAGTTAGATGGTGACTCACCGACAGATGCTCTGGTAGTTCCAGTGTGTTACAGCGTGTAGCGAGGTGCCGGAGGGCGCGCCCACTCACCCTCGAAGGAACTATACAATTAGATGGTGACTCACCGACAGATGCTCTGGTAGTTCCAGTGTGTAACAGCGTGTAGCGAGGTGCCGGAGGGCGCGCCCACTCGCCCTCGAAGGAACTATACAGTTAGATGGTGACTCACCGACAGATGCTCTGGTAGTTCCAGTGTGTAACAGCGTGTAGCGAGGTGCCGGAGGGCGCGCCCACTCGCCCTCGAAGGAACTATACAGTTAGATGGTGACTCACCGACAGATGCTCTGGTAGTTCCAGTGTGTAACAGCGTGTAGCGAGGTGCCGGAGGGCGCGCCCACTCGCCCTCGAAGGAACTATACAGTTAGATGGTGACTCACCGACAGATGCTCTGGTAGTTCCAGTGTGTTACAGCGTGTAGCGAGGTGCCGGAGGGCGCGCCCACTCACCCTCGAAGAAACTATACAGTTAGATGGTGACTCACCGACAGATGCTCTGGTAGTTCCAGTGTGTAACAGCGTGTAGCGAGGTGCCGGAGGGCGCGCCCACTCACCCTCGAAGGAACTATACAGTTAGATGGTGACTCACCGACAGATGCTCTGGTAGTTCCAGTGTGTAACAGCGTGTAGCGAGGTGCCGGAGGGCGCGCCCACTCGCCCTCGAAGGAACTATACAGTTAGATGGTGACTCACCGACAGATGCTCTGGTAGTTCCAGTGTGTAACAGCGTGTAGCGAGGTGCCGGAGGGCGCGCCCACTCGCCCTCGAAGGAACTATACAGTTAGATGGTGACTCACCGACAGATGCTCTGGTAGTTCCAGTGTGTAACAGCGTGTAGCGAGGTGCCGGAGGGCGCGCCCACTCGCCCTCGAAGGAACTATACAGTTAGATGGTGACTCACCGACAGATGCTCTGGTAGTTCCAGTGTGTTACAGCGTGTAGCGAGGTGCCGGAGGGCGCGCCCACTCACCCTCGAAGAAACTATACAGTTAGATGGTGACTCACCGACAGATGCTCTGGTAGTTCCAGTGTGTAACAGCGTGTAGCGAGGTGCCGGAGGGCGCGCCCACCTCGCCCTCGAAGCCGGGCAGAAGCGGCATCACCACGAACACGCGGAACGTTTGGCCCGCGATATGCGCGCGCATGATGCGGTTGAATAGCGCCTCGCCTATCTGCCAATGAGGGACGGAAGCATCATGTTAGGTATAATATCTCGGAATATATAGGGTGAAAGTAAGTTGTTTAAGTTTGAAGTTAGACCCAATTCGCAAAATGTCTCTTACATATTGCCCTTTTCGCACAATGTCCCTTTTACAAAATGTAAAAGGCATTAATAATAAAACTTATGTTCCCTTTTTAGGAGCATATCTATTTTTCCTACTGCTATGAAATTAGCGCTAATTACACCTGTGTACAAGGAGGGGGACAGAGCGGATGTATCGAACTATAGGCCCATTTCAGTCCTAACATCTATGTCTAAAATTATAGAGAGATTAATAAACGTGCGACTGATAAATTATCTAAACAAATCCAACTTATTATCACCTTTTCAGTTTGGTTTCAGACAAGGTAGGTCGACCGAGGATGCAGTATTGGCGCTCGCCTCTACTGTAACCAATATAGTTGACAGCGGAGATAAGTGCCTCACTGTATTCCTCGATCTTAAAAAAGCCTTCGATACTGTGTCTGTACTCATCCTTCTAGACAGGTTGGAGCAACATGGCATTCGAGGAGCTCCTCTGGACTTGATCAAGGATTACTTGACAAACAGGAAACAAAAAATTAAGATCTCTGATGTAACCAGCTCTGAAGAGACGGTAACATATGGTGTGGGTCAGGGCAGTGTTCTTGGTCCAACTTTGTTCCTTCTGTACATAAACAGTCTCACCAATATGAAAATTACAGGAGCTAACATTTACTCATACGCAGATGATACCGCTATAGTTTTTGGCGGTCGAACCTGGAAAAATGTCCAGCAAAATGCAGAAGCTGGCCTTTCAAAGATAGCAGCTTGGCTTGACCTAAATCTACTAAGTCTAAACACTGCCAAGACCAAATACATCTGCTTTACCAAGTATGAAAGTTCTCAGCCTCCAAACTTCAATATTACCATACACAAATGCGAACCTGTCCCTAACTCCAACGTGTGCTCTTGTACTAAAATCGAAAAAGTTAAATATATTAAATATCTTGGCATAATGATAGACCAGCGCCTATCATGGTACAACCACACTGAACTAATGTTGACAAGAGTCAGAAAATTGATATGGATATTCAAATCCTTACGACACATAACATCAGGCTTTCTATTACAGCAAATTTACATCTCGCTTGCGCAATCGGTGATAGCATATTGTTTGCCTGTATGGGGAGGCGCCACTAAAACCAAGTTTCTGGAATTAGAAAGAGCACAAAGGTCTCTGCTCAAGGTCATGTTTTTTAGACCCTTTAGGTTCCCAACAGAAAACCTTTACTCAAGCATATCCCTTCCGTCTGTCAGGAAACTATATGTACATCAAATAGTCTTGAAAAAACACAAGTCACTGACCTTCAATCCAGAAAGCCAAACTGCCAGAAGGAAAAACTCCACAGTCATGGTAAAGTCAACTTTCGCTGATCGGCAATACGCGGGACAATCCACCCGTTTGTATAATATGATTAGCAAAGAAGCAGAAAAATATCCCCTTACACTACACGATTGTAAAGATGCTGTAGTAGAGTGGCTTAGGTCCAAATCTTATGATGAATTAGAAGACATAATACAGACAATGAATAGAACTTTTCAAACCTTCTGAAATTATCTATGAGTCTCAGTGAATCTCACCTTACTATACACACACATACACACACACACACACACACACACACGCGGGCACACACACACATACACACACACACACGCACGCGCACTTTCGACTTCTCTATACTAATTTTTCATGTATTTATATGGATTTAGTTTAGTCAACTATTTATTACATAGTAATAAAAAATAAAACCTTGCCTTGTAAAACTAAAACCAGGAACGATTATACTGGAAGAGCGGAATTTCCAAACACAAGCATCATTTTAGCTTATATGGAAATTTCACTGAAATAATTTGTACCAATATTGTGATATAAAATAAACATTTTTATTTTTATTTTATTTATTTATTATATCCTCCTTACCTGATTCCTTACAGTGATGCTGGTTCTCGAGAGCGTAATAAAGAACTGGTTCTCGATATACACGTAGTGTTGTGCCCTAGTGATGGTATCAACGTACGCCTCATGGATGCTCTGCTCCACTGTATCAGGGTCGAGGAAACCGGCTGACCAGCTCGACGCGCTGCGGAGAACCTGTAAATGACAATATAACCTCATCATCATCATCATCCGAACATCTAAAGCTTAAGTACTGGAGTCCGGAGTCTAATTGAATGAATTTTTAAAGCAATTAGAAAAGTAAAAAACCTAAATAAAATAGTAAAAGAAAAAAAAATTTCATGAACTTTATACAAACATTTATTATGCTAACTTTTAAATTCGAAATACATCGGGAAAAAGAAGGACTCAAGTGGGAAATGCTACAAAAATTTCATTCAAATATTTTTAAACCATTTTTAATCATTAATAAAAATTAATGATTAAAAATGGTTTAAAAATCACTCGTTGGTTTCAACAGTTCGCAAGAAAGTTGGTAGATGGCTCCGCCTTAAAGACGGATATAAAGAGAAGGGAAATTTGAAGTAATTCAGGTGTGACTCAATAGCTCAGTTGGAAGAGCTTTCCCCATGTAAGGGAAAGGTCGTGGGTCCCACTAAAGTCTTCTTTTCCCGAAATATTTCGAGTTTTAAAAGAAAAAAAATACAGTAATCGATCCGTGATCTAATTTCCTCCTTTACAAGATTTGGTTTATTGACTTTATGGGAGCGACTGCCGTTAGGTAGGCCCCATTTTCGAGACGCAAGCCAGTAATTATGAAAGTAGAAGAAGCGAAAGTTGTATGAAGGATAGTAGCAAGTGGCAACATGTTTCTGCCTACCCCACTGTGCACTGAGAAAAACCTAGCCAGTACTACAATCTCGTCCGTAAAGCGATAGCTAAACCTATCGCTTGAAAGACAAGCTGGTATTCGCAAGGTGAGAATGGCTTTTACCCAGCAAGTAAAATTGACAGATAGTCCGTAAAATCAAGGGGTACGAACGCTAAGAAAATATCATTATACTCCATTTGTTTAGGTACTTAAAAAAAGGTAAACAAGAAAAATGGTGGATTTCAGAGATAGTCAACCGTCAATGACAATAGTATTTTTGTGCATGTTTATGGGGAACATAAAGACTATATTTACCTTATTAAATAATTTTAAAATTTATAATATTAAACTGACACGTTCAACACATTCACAAAATTATAATAACAATCAAAGTGATTTCAAATTCAATCACTGAATAAAATTTTATTCTGAGTCCGAAGAACTATCACTAACACTAATTACAAAGCGATCATAGGTGTCGTCAATATCTTATCTAGAGATGACATCTTCTCCACTTCTTTCAGTACATGCTCTTCGCAGCTCTTTATGGTACCGAATAATAAAAATAAATACAAATTACAAACTGCGAATTGACTTTGACAGTCACGCACGTATGGCGCGATCTGGAAAAAACTGTTTTGAATATCTGTCTTTTTAGTTTCTTTATGGTAGGCACAGTGCAATAGTTTTTAAAAATCATTCTAAATAATATAGTTATTATAGTTTTTCAGGTTAGGAAATAATAATTGCAACTTAATATTAAACCGAGTAGTTAAATATAGAAAAATATAAGACAGAAATGGATTTTAAGTTCTAAAATGATTTTATTTTGGTTTCTTTTTATTTCGGAACGAAAAATGCCCCTATAGAAGAACCCTTTTTATGATTTGTTTACCTTTTTTTAAATACCTAAACAAATGGAGTATAGTATATCTCAAAAACTAATAGATGGCACTAGCAGACTTCTTTTAAGAAATTACATAAACATAACATAACATAAAGTCACGCCTGTGTTCCCCGAAGGGGTAGGCAGAGGTGCTAGCACCCACATTTCGCCAGTTTATGTTTAGGTCCCAATGTAATAGGTGGCGAGCCTATTGCCATTAACCGGGCACTTATAAACCTGCGATAAATACACACATAACTTCGAAAAGCATCTAAAAGTCATTGGTGTGTGCCATGGTAAACCTGGGATCGAACCCGAGACCTCGTCTCAGCAGTCCATTACCCATACCACTTAACGAAATTAAAAAGTTAAAAAACTTATTTCCGCATTTAGAATGACGTAAATTATTTAAAAACCTTAAAGCGTGATAATGGAATAATAAGGTGATATAATAAATAAAGATTTCGTGATAAATGTGATAATTTAGGAAACCGCCATCTAGCGACACCGTCCAAGTTGTCTATAACCATTCAAATTACTGCAGAATCAATATAGATTAGAATCTTTATGGTTTTATTCGGTCATATTCAATACTGTGTTAAGTGTATTTTTTTATTTTTGATAAGTTAGTGTTTAATAGTAAAAAAATTGTACTTATTAAGTAAAAAGTTTGCCAAAGCATTGTCGCCATCTAGTAACAACGCTTGAAAATAAAAGCTGCCTGCCTGCTTTTGGAAGTTACGGGTGTAATCATTTTTTGTTGCTGATTGTGCATCTGTATAGAACTATATTATATTATCTGTTGTAAAATAGTGGTTCAAGATAGTTTGTCGCTAGAAGCAGTATTGACGTTTTTTGTAGCTCTTTTTAGAACATTAGTAATTAATGCAATATTTATAGCAATGATGCGTAATGGCGTTTTCCATAACGTGGCTCCAACATAATAGGTAAGAAAGAATAGGTAATTACCTGACAAGACACATTGGTTATCTCGCACTCGAGTAGTTTGTCGAGATCGTGTAGCAGTTTGATGTCGGTGTACGATTTTGGTATCAGATACGGATAGCTTAAATTTTGCCTGAAATTTAAAGGAAATTAGTAATCATTATGTTTGTCATGCTTATAATTATTCCCCACATTTTGAGGAAAAAAATTGTTACTGGTCCTAAATTTTATAACTACCCACCTGTGAAAAATGTTAAATATCGTAGTTTTTAGGAATTCACAAATATCCAAATATCCAAAACCCTTGCTAATGAAAACCTTTGGGAATGCCGTAAGGCGAAACCTGTCAGGTTCAATATACTCGTAATAAATACAGTGGAAAAAGTACAAGGGTTCTCAATATGTGTAACAATGAATTCCACCAAGTGCCATCAATCAACAGTATAAATAGTAATCAAATAATCAACATAATATTATTCTATTGTCGAACGCTGGACATCTTGAACTGCTGGCAGAGTTTAGAATAGCGGGTTTTGTAGATCTCTAGGACCCAAGGCAATCTTTACTGCTAGCCGGTATACCTGCTGAATAACCAACGGGGCTCTGGAGTAGGCAGTTTATAGGCAGTCAGAAAGAGTATGGCAGTGATACTGTTGAATGCAAATGGGGCTAATGCTGTTATGATGAGCGTAGCCTATTCATGAGACAGCTAGCCGACCCAACCCGGCTTCGCTAGTGGTATTCCTCGATGCTCATATCATCCTTCTAACCCATATTATTTTTTAATTTTCTACCGGGTACTTTAACTATTGTTAACTGCTTCGCCTTCTTCTTTTCCTTTGCCTTCCATGTTAAATGTTTTACTCTACACAAATTTTAGAATTTGAATCAGTAATTCCTGAGATTAGCGCATCAACTAAGCAAACAAACTGCAGCTTTATAATATTAGTATGCATTTCATCATTCTACGTCTAGGTTGTAGGGCTTGTGGCCTCTGTGGCGTGGCGGTAGTGAACGCGACTGCTACGCAGGAGGTGCGGGTTTGATTCCCGCTTAGTGCAAATATTTGTATGCATGAATATGGCTATTTGCATTAGTCTGGGTGTTTCTATGTTTAATATGTATGTATTTACAAAAAAAGTATATAAGTATGTTTATCAGCATTCTAGATTCCATAACACAAGCTAGTTAAGCTCACCATGGGTCTAGATAGCGTTGTGTAGAATGTTGTGGAATATTTTATTTATTAAAAAGAAAACATATTTACCTGGCCTTTTCTAACTTGATAGCATTCCACCGCTGTATAAAATGTCTGGCTACATCCCTAGCAGACGCTCCTTGCACCACTAAGCCGACGTCATGCCAAGGCATCCTAGGTGTTGAGTTTCGGTCCACTAGGTCTGGGAACCAACACATGTTTGGAGTTAATTGTATTAAGGCATAAGTATCTTGGTATCACATAGCATTTATTTATTATGCATTTTATAGTGCATTCGCTTTTCGTAACAAACATTATCAACAGTTACCGAATTAATTCGCTTAACAAAATCTTGGGCAAGCTATATACGTGTGTTAGTTCTATTATTAAAGAAAAATTTAAAAAATAGAGCTTCTTTCCAATAAACTCATGTGTTACTCATATTTTCCAATAATGAATGTCTTTTTTAAATCCTGACGCAAAGAGAGGGGTGTTACAAGTTTGGCATGTCTATCTGTCTGTGGCATGATAGCTCCCGAACGGATGAAGCGATTTCAATTTAGTTTCTACTAGCTTTTGCCCGCGGCTCCGCCCGCGTGGATGTCGGTTATCGCGACTAAGCATAGCCTATGTCCTTTCTCATGGTCTAAGCTGCCCCTATACCAAATTTTATCAAAATTGGTTCAGTGGTTTAGGCGTGAAAGCGTAACATACAGAGAGACAGACAGACAGAGTTACTTTCACATTTATAATATTAGTATGGATATGGATTGTATTACAGATGACGTAAGTGCGAGTGTTCTTTTGCAGTAATATGTTTGATGAAAATTAGTTGAGCAGTTTAAAAGTTATGGTGGCTAACGTGGGGATGGTAAGTGTCGGGGGCTTTTGAAATTTTAATTTATGTTATATTATCATACTAATAAGATACACTCACCAACAAACGGCAGATCTAAATAACTGAAATCCTTAACTATGAAATTCACGTAGTCCTTCCCGATCCACAGCTTGGAGTTTCCTTCTACACCTTCCATATCGTCTTCAGTAGAAGCCGTTAACACCCTCCCCTCCACCACTTGCGCGAGAGGCGTCGGTTTACTAACTTTCGTATCTCTCTGAACATCCGTTCGTAACACTTCAACCGTCTCCAAAGCATATTTTTCAGCCTTTTTTCTTTCAGAATCGTCCATTTTCTTCTCAATTCTATCATCTACATATGGAGGGTATAAAATACCCATAATATCTTTCCCCCGGTCCGTGATTTTGCCTAATACGTTCCGTTTATGTGTGTCAGGTGTTTCAAATTTCGAAAGGCCATCAGGTTCCATGTTGGGGGCTATGAGTAGGTGGTCTCCAGGTTCTAACACTGGCAGATTATGGGGTGTTTCTGTTGGGGTTTGTTCAGGTACTTCGGTGGTGTCTTGTTGGGTGTCGTTATTTAAAGTAACACTGCGAATTTAAAAAGGTTATATTACTACATGTTATGTTTTTAAGCAGAAGAAGAACTAGGTGGCTATGATTCGGAGGTTAAGTACACACAAGACAGGTCAGTCTTAAGATAGGAGATTGTTCTTAACACAGAGACACCCTCAGTGCGTCGGAGCCGTCATGTTTAGCCGATTGCCATATGAACATGTGTAAAGGCTAGTTGAACCCCAAAAAGGCATTAAACCCCCTATACACTACTCGCGAAGTTGAACGAAGTTAGTCGAATACGGTAGTGTAGAGATGCACTTCGGCTTACTTCGTCAAACTTTACCGCGCTTCGTACGACTTCCATTTGTTGTCGGTTTTTGCGCCCGAGTCAAAGGGCCCGAAGTTGCACAAAGTGCGTTCACGAAGTGCCTCTCTACACTACTCGGCCGATTTCATCATCCTCTTGAGTTATCGGTGTGTTATAATTATTGTGTGTGACACATATTGTGATTATTATGAACAGAATACAGTGGTCACAGGAAGAAATTATGTTGTTCCTCAAATTATTTGGGACCCCAATGATAATAAATGGCATAAGGACCAACGTGCGCAGGCCTTTCGGCACCCTAGAGCGAATGAGCTCATCGCGAAGTTGAACGAGTGTGTAGTGTCGCACTTCGGACTATAGGCAAAGTTTCTCGAGTACTTCGCCGAGGCACTTCGTGAGTAGTGTATAGGAGGCATAACACACTACACCCCAGAATTTCGAGATGACAGTCGCTTCATGGAAAGAAATTGTTTGGTAGTTTTGTAGGTAGAATTGAAAAGTTACTAGTCACAGTTTATCGAGGGCTATTTAGACTGGAAGTTGACCGCAATTGAATTGCAACAAGATTAAGAGGACGACGAACCAGTACATATAATGATAACTATCTGAACTTTCTTCTTCTTCGTCCAAGTGTTAATCCCAGAAACATCCGAAGTTTTCACTTCCGAGTTTGGAGTCAGCTTTTTCTAGGCTAAATTGGCTAACTCATGGTACATTCGACCAAATGCGAGTAAAGTTTATTCCTAGAATAAACAGGCAATGTCACCCACATATTGGCTGTTTATTCTAGGAATAAACTTTACTCGAGTTTGGTAGAACCGGCCCTAAATGAAACTTTAAAAAATAAATAGTTGCATATAAGTGAAAAGTTTCACAATATACTTACTCATTTAAACTTATAACTAAGTTCTTGGAGCTCTTGGCGAGTTCCATGGCGGCGTCGAGTCCGTTCGTCTGCGGCAGAAATATGCCTCCCCCGGGAGAGCTGGACGTTTTCATTTTAGTCCTGATTAGGGTCTTGGTGTGCGAGATGTTGCCGAGGTCGGTGAGTCTACCAACATTGCAAATATTCAGTATACGAGTATTGACCTTGAACAATGACGAACGTTTGTAGGTTTAGTTAGGATACTTTAGATATAAAACAGCTATCCAGGACGGTTTCAGGTAGCTTAGTTGGCAGGGTATTCTAAGGCGACTACCTCCGTTTAAGTTCTGCGTCTTGGATGTTTAATTTTTCCGTTGAAATAGATACAATAGGCAATGTAATAGGCTAACCCACTATTGTGATAAACATAACATAACATAAACGCACGCCTATATTTCCCGAAGGGCTAGGCAGAGGTGCTAGCACCCACTATTGTGATAGTAGACGAAATATGGGTGTTAATACACTTCTGCCTACCCTTTCAAGATGTACAGGTGTGAATATATTTATGTAAGTAGATAAAAATTGTTGTGATTGTTGCTACAAGCTCAAAGGGAAAAGTCTATTGCCGTATATCGGGCACATGGCTTCTTTTCTAACCTAGGATTCGAACCCGGAATTTCTCATACTTTATAATAGTTCGGGACATCACGCGATATATTTTGGAATTTCTATTATTTATTTATTAATTTGTTACTCAATCACACAATAATGATTGACTAGACTTAGCTACGATATCTGATACCTAACTGCAAAATGCAGAAAGGTATCAGCATTAATCAGGTATGAGATACAATCTATTATAGACTACTATTATAATGTATGTCAGGAAAAATATTGCAAAATTTCCAAGACTTTGTGACAGGCACACTATAAATACTAGAAATAAAAGCAATCTTGTAGTTTGTCATAGCAGACTCCATAAAATAAGTAATTCTTTCCAGGGCAACTGTATACGCTTTTTCAACAAGCTTCCTAATGAAATCAGAGATTTACCTATTAATAAATTTAAAAATACAGTAAAGAGCCAACTATGCCAGAAAGGCTATCATAAAATCCAAGAATATTTAAACGATAAACAAGCTTGGAAATGAACTGTTCGCTCAGCTATGCTGCTCAAGCAAAACATTGTATCTAGACCATAAGTTTTAGGCTAAGTAAGTAAATGTTTTGTAAATAGACCTAAAAAAAATGCCCGCTGAGTTTCTTGCCGGAGTCTTCTCAGGTCTGGGCCGCGTTTCGAACCGGTGGTCCAATTACTAGTATTAGTTAGTATTTAATATTTACTTTATGTTGACGTTTTGTAAGTGCCGATTTAATGGTCTATGCAAAATAAATTATTTTTGAATTTGAATTTGAATATAATAGTCTATGAACATACCTGTGTTTATGGTCGTCCCAGCGCCCATAGCACAGGTCAATGCCCCCGAGGAACGCGACCGTTTGGTCTATGCACACTATCTTCTCGTGGTGAGCCCAGAATAACACTCCTCCCTTGGCGTGGTCTGGGTGACGGAAAACCTGTGATTTGAAAGAAAAATAGTAACCTCAATTACTTGAATGCTAAGGTAAATTTGGTTACGAAGAGGTTCAAGTCGGTAGTGCAAGGGTACATACAAATGAAGGGGTAAAATGCTCAAGTAGTTAAAGTGTTATCTAAATGTCAACCTTATTACGTTAAGACAAGGTTGAAAATAGCATGCAGCATAAAATCTTATTTGATAAAACAATAGCGTTTTCTTATTTACGATTTTAAGCTATCTCATTATGGAATACAGTTGATATTTAATTAACTCATAGTAACTGCTCAAGCATTTTGCCACTGCACAGATCCTAACGGCCAATATTCGAACCCAGGACCTCTCGATCCTGAAGCCGTCTCCTTAATCACTAAGCTGCCGGCGAAGTATATTAAATAAAACTAAACTTTCTGTAGGTCCAGCTTAACTTACCTTAATGTTTTCACCGACTAGCTTACTTTTGCTGTAGAAGCTGTTGATGCCGAGAGCCATCTCCACTTCTTTGTATAACATTATGAACACTTTAACTCCTTGCGCCTGAAACAATTAATAAATTTGTTTGTAGTGTGAAGGGCCCTACCAACATATTTGGAGGCTTCTGCTAGAAGTTGCACCTGCTAAATAGCGAACAAGAAGCTGGTGCAAACTTGTCTCTCAAGTTCGGAGGTCAGCAGCAGTAGTTTCCATAAAAGCCGACATATTCGTCGGGACTTCAGGCTAAATCTTATTTACAAAATGGGAATTAGCTATGACAGAAGAGCAACTCAATCAGTATACCTTATCATTCATGATTCATTCATATTCATGATATACCTTAAGACATATATCTAGAACCTATAAGTGCTCTTTATGCGCAGTACAGGTTTCTTGGGTGTCTTTTAAGGATTAACACGGGGTGTTCCTGTGGTGGAGGAGCTTAAACATACCAAGTATATATTATCAGGGTCTCGTGATTAAGGTCCAGAATATATATCCCAAGGTATAACGGAGTTTAAATTTAATAGATTTCTGTTCATATGAATTATAGTTGTGAAAAACAATTAAAGACGTGATTTCTTGAATGAATTTAACAACATTAAGTATGCTAACTATACAAATCTAATACACAGGGAAAAATAAATCTTCTCGGGCGGGACTCGAACCCGCAGTCATTCTCTTACAGGGGGAATGCCTTGACCAATTCGGCTACCGAGAGACGTCCGATGTGATTCAAATTCCCGTCCTTCCGTCGCCGTAAGAACGGATAAATAGAAGAGAAATTTGAATCACATCGGGCGTGTTTCGGTAGCCGCATTAATTAAGGCATTCCCGAGAAGATTTATTTTTCCCTGTGTATTTGAGACGTGATTTCATTTAAAATACGCTGTAAAATATCGAAAACTAACCGCCTTCCTCTTCAATATCATATCCAGCCTCCAATAATCTCCGTTGAGCGCCGGCCTCTTCATGTATATCTCGGGGCTGAGCCACCAGTCGGCGATGAAGATCTCTTCCCGCGCCAGCTCCATGGCGTCGGCCACGGCGCGCAAGTACGCCGCACCATCGACCAGCGTCCCCACCGGGGTGGCGGGGCGGGAGGGGGCGAAGGAGTGGTGCATGTTGACCCCCGTGAAGTCTCGAGCTGGGAGTATTGGTAACATTAATGGGTTAAAGCCAGCCTGACAGCCTCTGTGGCATGGCGGTAGTGCACGCGACTGCCACGCAGGAGGTGCGGGTTCGATTCCCGCTCAGTGCAAATATTTGTATGCATGAATATGACTATTTGCATTGGTCTGGGTGTTTGTATGTATAATATGTATGTATTTACAAAAAAAAAGTATATAAGTATGTTTATCCGCATTCTAGATTCCATAACACAAGCTATAAAAGCTTACCATGGGTCTAGATAGCGTTGTGTAGAATGTTATAAAATATTTTTTTTTAAAGGACACTTATATTTGACTTCACCTCGCCTGATAGTAAGCTATTTAATAATAATAATAACCCACAACATTCTACACAACGCTATCTAGACCCATTGTAAGCTTAACTAGCTTGTATTATGGTATCTAGAATGCGGATAAACATACTTGGATATTTTTTTTTGTAAATACATACATATATTACACATAGAAACACCCAAACCAATGCAAATAGCCATATTCATGCATACAAATATTTGCACTGAGCGGGCATCGAACCCGCGTGGCAGTCGCGTGCATTACCGCCACGCCACAGAGGCTTTTAAAACATTATAGTAGTATGGTTTTTTTAAAAATAATATTAGAACCGAAGTTATTAATATTACCTCTAACCCTTCCAACTAAGCTGAATTGCTAGGAGTGGGTTCACGTCGGTAGTGTAATGGCCAGGATTCGAACCCGGGACCTCTCGATCGTAACGCCGACACCTTAACCACTAAGCTCCCAACGCTTTTATTGCACACTAAGGATATAAACATGCGTCGCACATCGTGGATATTAACAATAGGCGGCCTTATCACCTAGTGGCAATCTCTTACAGACAACCTTTGGATGGAGAAAAGAGTTCGAGTCTATCTTTGGGTAGTATGGTGTACAGGGTCTGTATTAGGTTTTTTATAAAGGACACGTCAATTTGACTTCACCTCGCCTGATGGTAAGCTAAAGGCAAAGTCTCTGAAAGAGGGTCACCATTGCAAACATGTAACATGATAACAGTGGTGGCACTCAGCTTGAAACTTAAAATTGGAACTATTCTATTAAATCCTATTGTCTTCGAACAATAACAATTTGGGTAGGTATATTACGAAAAACAATTAGATTTTAATTTAATTTTAGTATTTTATTTATTCAAGAATTAAAATTAAATTAATTAAAATTTAAATTATGGAAAAGAAAAGCACGTTACTAACAACAATTAACAATTATAGCAACATTAAGTCCGCCAGCGCCACTATTCGCGCGCAGAATTATCTTGCAAGCACTCAACTGACCTTATAGAACTTAAAAGTAACTTAGGAAATGTATCGTCGAGATGTGAGAATAGTTGCATCCCAAAACGGCCGGACGTGCGTATACGCTGGCGATGACACCAGTTTCATACTTTTAGTTCACTTAATTTTTTTCTATGAAAACTGCCATAAACAAGCTTTCCGTTCACAAATAAAGTAAATAAAAGATAATTATAATAATTATATCTAGCTAGCATATTATACATACCGCTCTGATTAGCAACAGTTTTGAGGTACTGCATCCACTCTTTACTCTTCCGTTTGGTCCAACATTTGATCACCATCTGTCTGCTTAGGTTCAGTATCTGTAGTCCATGGTTCAAACCCGTTGAGTACATGCCGCTGGAGACTTCAAACCTGGAATACATATATCGTCAGACTATTGAGTAAGATGGTTTTCGATACACTCTGGTCAGATGCTCTGTAGTGAGAGCTACTGCTATCTGACCTCACGATTTCGAGAGGTCAGAGCCTTGTCCGTTATTTAGCAGATGAGATTCGCTCTATAATAGCATTATTTATTTATTTGAATGATTTTTTTCTAGCATTTATTATGCTAACTTTAAAATTCGAATACATCAGGACAAATGAAATGCTCAAGTGGGATTTGAACCCACGACCTTTCCCTTAGGCGATTGGCACACTGAAACGCTCGACGCGGCGTCGCGCGTCGACGCTCGTGGACGCGGGAGAGCTGTTCTACTGTCACGCGTGGATCGGCGTTTTTAGTAAGATATTAGAATTTTTTTGGTAGGTAGGCGTGTGAATTAGTCTAAAATTATAGAGAAAAGTAAAGTAAAATATTGAATAATAAAGCCATCCGACCATTAGCTCGATAGCCCAGACTATATTAAGAACGCTAGAGATGAAAAGAAAATGATTAAAAGTGCAAGCTATTTTCGACCTTATTGACATGACATAGTAGCTAATTTTTTTCTTATATTCGTGATCAGCGTCATCTATTAACGCGAAAAGAGACGTAATCAAGAAAATGCCATTTAGTTTGAAAGTCGCTTGCAGTCTCTGCGTGTACCGAAAACGAGTACACGCAGACCGAAAACAGTGGTGTCGGCTCCAATACCCGATATTGGGCATCGATATTTGACTTCCTCCGATCTCGGATATCGGATATTGGATATCGGACATCAGTTGATGTGAAAGCGCTCTAAATTTGACGTTAGATACATGTTGCATTGCAATAATATTAATTTAAAATTCGTCTCAAATACCTAACAGAAATTTCTAACAGCTCTCGGACTAAAACTCCCTCGAAAATCACGCGCGTAATGGCAGATTTCAATGTGCCATACCTCGCGTTTTATGCGCCTTCACGCCCGTTTTCTGCTTGTACGCGCGTATTCTGCAGCAACGCGCGTGATTACGTTGTCAGTGTGTCGGGCCCCGCGTTTTTCTATACAAAATGAGCTCCGTAGAGGCGACTAGCGCGACGAGTGTTGCAGTGTGCCAATCGCCTTACAGGGGGAATGCTCTTCCAACTGAGCTATTGAGTCACACCTTAATCACTTCAAATTTCACTTCTCTTTATATCTGTCTTTAAGGGCGCTGGAGCCATCTACCAACTTTCTTACGAACTGTTGGAACCAATGAATGATTTTTCAACCATTTTTAAACATAGATTTTTGATGACTCCGCCCGAATACGAGTATTTTCCTGATGTATTCTAATTATTTATTTATTTATATATTTATGAGCACCTACAAGCTGGTGTGTTCATTTCTAGTGATAAAATGTAATAGTTAGTCTATTGATATATTAAGTCATTCGGTATTTATTTACAATGATAAATGTGAGTTTACATGATGTCTATTTTATTTCTATAGGTTTCATAATGAACACAAAATGAATCTAATCCAAATTAATTCTTCGAGTTACATGAATGTTATCTAGATTATGTATGCAGTTCTTTAGCAACTATGTATTTCACGCAAATACCGCTATTTTGTAACACACACATACCTTGCCCAGTACTGTTATATCAGTGTTGATTCTGCTTATTATTTACTAGCTTTTGGCCGCGGCTCCACCCACGTGGATGTCAGTTATCGCGACCAAACATAGCCTATGTCCTTTCTCATGGTCTAATCTACTCCTATACCAAATTTGATCAAAATCGGTTCAGTGGTTTAGGCGTGAAAGCGTACCATACAGACAGACAGACTGAGTTACTTTCGGATTTTAAAATATTAGTATGGATACAGAATCGACATTAATATAGTTTTAATCAAACTCTAGTTAGGACATGTTTATTACGGATTTAGCACAGTTACTTTATCTAAATACTTACACAAGTGGCCCTTAAGCTGCATGGAATAAAAAAGGAAATTAATTATATTTTAACAGAATAGAAATTATTCTTAACAGAAGAGAAAAATACACGAACATAAGTATAACTTATTAACCGTATTCACCGAAGCTTGCCTTGCACAAAAGGTGATGTTGCAGATAGCAACACTTTTTCATTTAGTTTCATATTTTAATCTTTATTTTTTATTTTGTGATAGCAACACAAACGCCCTCTTTCCTTAAAACCTTATAATCGTACGGACGTGTTTCTAAATCTTATTGTACCCTGCTTTAAAATATAATTATAAAGACTATAAACCAGCTCCTTGTGTTTTGGATTTACCGCCAACGCCCACAAAAGAGCTATCGAAGCAACACAGTGATCAAGTGATAAAAATACTATAATGATAGAGATTGTTTGGATGATTAAAAATAAATAAATAAAGTCGATCAAACAAGAACCGACGCAACTTTTACCGCTGTTTTACCATTCTCAATTTAATGAATAATTTATTTCATCTACAGGAAAATACCCAATTATGACTATGTAATTCTTGTACACTTAGTATCAAATCTTGATACTAAGGGGCTGTCTCCACGGGCGAGAGAATCGCGGCGATATTATCGTCGTGCCACGTATTTCTATACACTCTCTATAGAGCTGTCTCCACACGGCGATATTATCGCGGCGATGCAACGAGTGGCAACGAGCGCGCGAAACGTCATTACATTGCCGCGAGCCCGTTGCGACCAGCAGCGGGCTCGCAGCGGGCTCGCAGCGCGCTCGTGGGGATCTCACAACGCCAAGCCTAATAAAGCCTCCATAATAAAGAACAGTTTTATCGACTGAGACACTACTTATTTCACTCTCGTCTGGCACGCAACTGAATTCTTTCTTTCAACAAATAATAGCAAAACGCGTCGATACCGTTATGAGTCACCACGGAAACGCTGCGATTCCGTTACGATTCGCGACGATACGAGGCGGAATTATCGCTCGTTCGTGGAGATTCTCCGAAGATAAAAGCGCGGACTCGTCGCGATTCTCTCGCCCGTGGAGACAGCCCCTAATTGTACAAGAAATCTCTAACAAACACAGGAAGAATTATACCTGTCTTCACAGTCTATAAATAAATAGTTTGTCATAAGTACTTATACAGAATTTTTATTTACTCTGGCAAGCTCCGTTGAAGAAGGTAGACATAAAATTAACATTATCGAACTCACCCCTGGTCAAACAACATGATGGCTTTGATAACCCCATCCCTGGGCCGTATGTACCCGAAGAAGGTGTCTTTGACGAAGAACCATCGTTCTTGCCACTTGGCACACACCAGACCCGTGCAGAAGTAATTACACCTGAAATAATGAAAACAATTGTTAGAAAAAAAAAACATTATAAGAGCGAAAATGGGTAAGCGAGGTAGGAAAATATACCTCTGTGCGTCGATTCTATTAAAGGAAAAACCACAGTCATATTACAGCCACTGTAAAAAAGCGCATTGAATTTTAGACGATTAAAGTTGAAAATTAAATGACTGTTTGCAGAGGGAGTGAACAAGTGTAATGATTTTTTTTCCATTACAATTTTGGAGGCGTATAGAAATAAAGTCTACAATTTAATGTCATATTTTTCAGTGACTGTGGTACGACAATGATTTAGTTTTACTAGAATCGAAGGCCTGTTTTGCTTAATATCGTTGGTAGCTTAGTGGTTAAGGGGTAGGCGTTACGATTGCGAGGTCCGAGGTTCGAATGCTGGCGATTACACTACAGCAGTGAACCCACTCCCAACACAAGCAATTTAGCTTAGCTGGAGGGGTTAGAGGGAATATTAGTAACTAGCTTTGCCCGCGGCTCCGCCCGCGTGGATTTCGGTTATCTATAACAAAACATAGCCTATGTATGTATTTCTAAAGGTCTAATCTACCCCTATACCAAATTTCATCAAAATCGGTTCAATGGTTTAGGCATGAAAGTGTAACATACAGACAGACCGACAGACAGATAGACAGACAGACAGACAGTCAGAGTTATTTCCGAATTTATAATATTAAGTATAGATTCCTGTTGCTAATAATGTAAAAAAAAGTCTTCTTCGTCATCCAAGCACCAATATCGGTTGCATCTAGACAAGAGAATGAGAGCGAGCGTGATATGTTATGCTCTTGCGTTCTCTTTCTTCAACGCGTTCCCCATGCCATGTCGTGTGTATCAAGGAAACTCACGGTCGGACTATAGTACAGTCGACAAAGGAGATAAGGTTCCACTTTTTCATATAAAGTTGTATGTCAAGGTGGAACCATATCTCCTTTGTTGACCGTACATCTATTATACAGGATGATTTTATAGTCGTTTCTGATAAAAAGAATTTGGGCAAAGTTTCGATAGCAAAATCATCTAGGAGTATTAATTAGGGGATGGAAAAAACATTTTAAAAACCTCCATAAATTTTTCCTTTCACCCTGAACATTATTACCTAAATTTATAAAAAAAAGATTTTTTTCTTTCGCCAAATTAGTACTCCCAGATGATTTGTTATCTAAACTAAGCCCAAATTCTTTTTATCCGAAACGACTATTAAAATCACCCTGTATATATATTTTCCTCAAATTTATACGAGCTTGAAGAAGTATTTTCCTCAAATTTATACGAAAACTGGTTAACCAGGTAACACTAGTATGTAGATGTATGTATGATATCAATCTAACCTTACACAGACCATGTTCCCGAGCAGCCCGAAGCAGTTGCAGCCGGCCTGGCCGGGCCGGGTGGAGCCCGTGCGCTTCTGGATCATGCCCTCCTTGCCTTTACTGCCTAGCTCTGTTATAAACGATAGTGTGGACACTTCTAGGAATTTTACCTGGAATATATTACGTTTTTATATTATTTGATTGTATAGGGGCCCCTAAGACCACGTCATTGAAAGTAAGGTAATTTAGTAAGTTTACCATTATTATAAATAGCAACAGAGCACAATACTAACTAGTATGATGGCAACATTAAAAGTACCAAAATGGCGGACGGCTGGGCCCGATTTTGACGCGACTTTCATTGGCATATAGCTGATATTATAATATATTATGAAGCTGCGGTAGCCTAGTGGTATGGGTAATGGACTGCTGAGACGAGGTCTCGGGTTCGATCCCAGGTTTACCATGGCACACACCAATGACTTTTCAAAGTTATGTGTGTATTGATCGCAGATTTATAAGTGCCCGGTTAATGGCAATAGGCTCGCCACCTATTACATTGGGACCTAAACATAAACTGGCGAAATGTGGGTGCTAGCACCTCTGCCTACCTCTTCGGGGAATATAGGCGTGAGTTTATGTTATGTTATGTTATGTGGAAAACTACGTAAACCCAGGACTTCGTCCGTGTGGACTTATACGAACGAAGTCGGGGACATAGCTTGTATATAATATATGATCAATAACTTACAGTTTCGTGATGATTCCTGTATATAGAGATGTTGAGTAGATTGTACAAATACTCTTCTAATTGCTTCATCCTGAGTTGGATGCCCTCATACGTAACCATTACCTCCGGCTTCTTAGGAAACCTGTAAGCCAAGCAGAGAAAAAAATATTACAGTGAAATACCAGTATATAGAGACCCAATTGATATTAGTCTGTCTATCCATACTTTCTGTATGTTACGCTTTCACGCCTAAACCACTGAACTGATTTTGATGAAATTTGGTATAAGGGAGACCTTGAGAAAGGACATAGGCTGTTTGGTCGGATGACATAAAAATAAAATTGAATAATCGGCTCTCTATATTTTCGCCTGTTTTTTCGGGGTAATCTCCGAAAAGGCTGGGTTAGATTTGACAGGATTTTAACATAGTGTAGATGATAAGACAGGCTATTTTTTATTTTGAAAAAGAAAAAATCCCGAAGAGTTGCAAGCAACAAATAAAACCCAAATCTGTTCAATCAAGGCAGAGGAAGTCCAAATACCCACTTTAGAAGTCGCTACAGCTATTAAACTTAATAAAATATCATACCTCGGCAAAGCTCCTTTCCTCTTCCTAGGCCTGTCCCTCTCCCTTCTCTTCGAGTTACTCCTAGGAACACCTTGTAAGGCTATCCTCTCCGCTCTCTCTTCAGTATTCACCGTATTCTTGAGGCTCGCTCGCCTGGTCTTATGCGTTTTGGTGGGAAACGGAATGTCGAGAGACGCTCTATAGAGAGTGAGTTGTTGGTGCAAGTATAAAATGTGCTTGTATCGTTTTTTAATAGTCCAGTTAAAGTCGCCATGTTGGAGGGAAATTGTGTATCTGTAAAGAGAAACAGAGTGGTTTAAGAAAAAAAAAAACAGTTAATTTGAAAGAAAAATAAAGACTCAGTGTGGCATTGTGCCATGAAGGTTTTCACAGGATGAAAGAATAGGTCAGTTTTGTTTTTTAATATTAGAACCGAAGTTACTAATAAATATTCCCTCTAACACCTCCAACTAAGCTAAATTGCTTGTGTTAGGTTCACGTCGCGTCGGTAGTGTAATGACCAGGATTCGAACCCGGGACATCTCGATCGTAAGGGTCCTTAACCACTAATGGAATTGGTTTTTAGGATCCCTTAAAAAGCAAAACGGTAGCTTTATAGGATTAGATATCCGTCCGTCTGCTTTTTAGATCGGTATACGATAAAGTCGCAGTCAAAAATTCCGTCCGGTGAATGTTTTTATAAGTACAGAACACTCGGTGTGCGAGTCCGGTTTTTTAATAAAATTTCTAATCTACATAAAAACAAATAGTAACAAAACTGTTTGCTTGTGCGTGCCTTTGTTACGGTTCGAAACTAGCGTTAAAACAGTTTTATTGTACTGATTACTCGCGTTATCTGCCGTTTGATGGATGTAACAGATAAGCCATTTTATTTATTACTTTTTTTTGTGAGAATTGGTTGAACAATGATTTCGTTTTTGCTAGATAGCTCCAGTATAACTATAGTAAGCAGGACGTTGGAAATCGGGTACTAAAAGTTTCGCAAACGGATTAGATGGGAAGGGATTTGCTATCCCACAACGTTAGTTCCGAATCACTACCACGGTTCGTATGCATTATCACTACATTCGGCCACGTGCCCGTCCCTTCCGCGTAAAAATCCGTCACGTATGCAACGGCCTTAAGTGTCGTATGTGAAGTCAAGTTATTAACTTTTTACTTAACGTCAAAATGGTAATTTGTAATTGTTTTTGTAACGGCATAAAATTGAGTAGGAAAAATCATTGACTAATATAGGTTGGGTGGATTATTAAAATTAAATAAAACTATAAAATAAGAACCACCGCAACTTTTACAGCTTTTTTACCATACTTAATTTAATAAGCTCGGCTAAATAAGTTATTTTAACTACAGGAAAATACCCATTTAGCACTAGAATTTTACACTATTGAGGGGTTGATGCCTATCATCATCCCCTCAATCGTGTAAAATTCAAGTAGGTACCTACAGTAAGGTCAGGATAAAGGTAGTGGTTTAGCAACTAAGTACTCGACCTTCTTCAATATCTTCAAAAACTTCAGAAATTCGAATAATCAAAAACCCGCAGCATTATTTTTCCTTTTTTTTGAGAAATTGTTGATCCAGAGCTGCATAATATGGGGTTGCTATCATATTTTGATACGAATACAAACTATTCTTTTTTATATACATATCTTTTTTCGACATATAAAATGCTTTTTTTCTATGATTCAGATGGTTTGAAAAAACTAAAAAACGCGGCCTTTGCTGGAATACCTAGCCTTAATTTATGGCGTTCTATTTTCAAACGCGAGCCAATTGTCAATATAGAAAGTAGATCATAATAATATATGGATGTGAATAAATAGGTGTACAACAGAATTGACTCCATATGTTGGTCGTATTCGAGATATTAATTGTAACGTATTAGCGTTGATAGAGTTGTTGCGAAATATAATTGACGGTTGTGTTTGTGAAGTGTACGAGTACAGTCATCTTCAAAAGTTGCCGAATACTAATAGGTACATTTACACAGAAATAAACGTTAAATACTTTTTATTATGTAAAGGGAGGCAAACGAGTAGACGGATCGCCTGATGGTAAGCGATCACCGCCGCCCATGGACACCCGTAACACCAGAGGAGTCGCAAGTGCGTTGCCTTCCTTTCTATAGAGAGTGCACTCTTTTCTTGAAGGTTTACCGCTGGCGACAGTTAATTCCACTGTTTAGTTGTGCGAGGCAGAAAGTTTCTCGAGAAACGCACAGTTGAGGACCGCCAACCGTCCAGATGGTGAGTGTGGAACTGCTGTCGCGTGGAACGATGGCAGAAAGAAGCGACGGGGATTAATCCGAACAATTCCTCGAAGCACTCCCCACATAATGTTTATTATGTATGTTATTTTTGGTAGTATTTTAACACGTTTAATATAGTACATGGCATGACCGAGCTTATGGCAATATGAGTTGAAATATTTATTATACCACTTATGAGAACGACTGTACGTGTGAAAATATTTTTAAACACACTGGTAACGTTTCTATTAGTAGGTTTTTACCAAGGTTACGTGTCTTAGAATTTTGTAACTATATTTGTCTTACACTGTTATTTAGACAAGTAGGTACACATTGAGGAGATAATCTTTAGGATTGATATTTCGAATTGATTTATATCAGTAAAATTATGGTTTTAATAACATAATCCCCGAAGGGGTAGGCAGAGGCGTATTAATATCCACATTTTAACAACTATAATTTTCTGTCTTATCTAAGAAACAAACTATGAATGATTTTGAAGGTTTGATAATCACGAAACCGCATCATTTTGGCAGTTCATCCATACTAATATTATAAATGCGAAAGTAACTCTGTCTGTCTGTCTGTTTGTCTGTATGTTACGTTTTCACGCCTAAACCACTGAACCGATTTCATTGAAATTTGGTATAGGGGTAGATTAGACCTTGAGAAAGGACATAGGCTATGTTTTGTCGCGATAACCGACATCCACGCGGGCGGAGCCGCGGGCAAAAGCTAGTAAGGAATAACTAAGTTTTAGTTGTTACTTTTTTTTTAAATAAATATTCCACAACATTCTACACAACGCTATCTAAACACATGATAAGCTTAATTAGCTTGTGTTATGGAATCTAGAATGCGGGTAAACATACTTAGATACTTTTTTTTGTAAATACGTAATGTAATACTTAGAAACACCCAGACCAATGCAAATAGCCAAATTCATGCATACAAATATTTGCACTGAGCGGGGATCGAACCCGCGCCTCCTGCGTGGCAGTCGTGTTCACTACCGCCACGCCACAGAGGCTGGTCTTATTCAAGCGGCTACATGCCTTTCCTGTCATATTTTTCGCCTTCTAAAAGTGCATTCAAATTAAACGAAGCACCCCTTAGTGCCACTAGGCCTAAACGCAAACAACGCCAGACCCGTTCTTCCCCAAAGTCTTCCACAAGCATTGACCTACCAAAATGCAAAAATCACACTTGCAGTTCAAAGGAGTGCGTGCAAACAAACTCTTTTGCTTCATTACAAGCATATAGATAACCCACCAAGAAGCAGGATGACACCCGAAATCCCCCCCATAGACGCGGTATAGCACCCGAACCACCCCCTAGAAGAGGCCGCAATGGTAGCCGTAGGTTTGATGGGAGTCCTGGGACATCCTTCCGAGGGCTTACCCGGGGCTCCCATCCATAGGCTGCTGGGCGTTACCGTGGGGGTTTTTAGTCGGTAGGAGTCCGGCATAACATCCATAAAGGATTTTCGACCTCGGTTAAAAAAAAAGCATATAGATAATAATTATTGCAATTATCTTAATAATTATGATATGAAACTGGCTAACAACATGTTAAATACTCATTACTATGGTATTTTATATTCTTACTACTATAAGTTATTATGGCTATTAAAATTGTGATGTACAGCGATAAGGCTGTAGTTTTCCAGCTATTGTTTATAAATTATAACTAAATTACTATACGCACAGTCAGCCTCAAAACTCACTGAACAAGTGGGTATTATCCTATAGTTAAAATAAATTATGTAACCGAGCTTATTAAATTAAGAATGGTAAAAGAGCGGTAAAAATTGCGTCGGTTCTAATTTTATAGTTTTTATTTATTTTCATCATCCACCCAACCTATAATATTAGTTTAATTTGACTATTAAATTTTATGACGTCACTAAATCTTTTTTCATACAAGTTACCGAACTTATCATTTTGACGTTTAGTAAAAAGTAAGTAATTTGACTAGTCAGCGGAATACCCAATTATTTTACAGATTTTGATTTGATGATATTTACACTGATATGACGATTGATCAACAAATTCAAAATAGAAGCTGTTAGGCGTGCATTACACGATAGGTTTTGTTATCAGTTTCACCACAGTCACGACCGTGATTGACAAATAGAATAGTCACCGCATTAGATGATAGGTTCGTCTAATGCGGTGACTGATAGTTGAATAAAGTATTTTGGTTCTAAATGATAATTCTAATGATAATGACGCTTGCATGAGCGAGTAAGGGACGCCATATACATATTTTATGAAATAGTGTTATTTATAATATTTAGAGTAAAGAATGACTTTTAATTATTATTTTATTATACTAAAGGACGAGTAAGGTAATAAAAATGCAGCAAATAAACAAATTGAAAATACTTAATATGAACAATCAAAAGTCCCAATTTATCTGCAAGGGCGATGGGTATTTACAATATCATTATTTATTGACTCCAATACAGTCTGAGTCATCCATCACATCATTTTATAATGCAAATGTTTTATATCATGTTCCAATGTTACTAAGTCATGGTTGTAAAGTGTAAATAATAAATTTATTGTTGTCATTAGGGCACTTTAAAAAAATGTTAATGACTAAATCACATAAGTACAAAGTCATTTAGTCGCTTCACTGAAAATATCCAAGTTCAGCCGATTCGGAGTTAAGACTGGAAAATGGACTTCAACTGGGTGGGGAAAAGGCGCAGGGGATGATAAATGATCTTTGTTATTTTTTAAGTTATTCCTCTAAAAATAGTTATTGCCCAAATTTACTACACACCTCAAATTGTAAAGGAAGTACTCTCAGGCATTGAAATATAAAATTCGGCCGAAAATGATGCTAATTCAGCCTAAATGATAAGTGACTTAATGAAATATGTCTACTAACAATATTCCTTAAGTGAAGAACTAACCATATTTAAAAATGTTATACCTATTTAATTTTGTACACCATGTTATATGGTAGGACATAGTGCACTGATATTTAATGAAAGATCTTTTGAAATACCTATGTTCCACAAAATAATACATAAATAAATGAAAACCCTACATCAACTTTGTATAGTAGTAAACTCGGCCACGGATCAGATATTTTGTGCCCAAATTGCCCACCTTAGCCCCAGGTTATCAAACCCGAGCAAAGCAAAGCAGCTGCACTTAATCATATTCTGTCTTCTGTAAGTTGCACTCACTATTGCTGTGCCACCATATTAGTTTATATGCTAATGAGGTGAGTGGAGACCATACCGATCTTCACTTCGAACTGAGATGGGGTCACTGGACCATACCGTCTACCATAACTGTACAAACTTCTATAGTCCAGTCTATTAGCCTCTCAGTTATACATTTTTTGTGTGCATAATGTAGGGTACACACCTACCGCGAACGAACACAAATATGCGCGATAGTATCAGTTGTACCATGGGAATAGTGGGACATAATAACCCCCAGGTGGGTCCCACTAGCCCCATTCACCTATTCACCTGTCCCATTATTTGAATAAATAAAATAAATAAATAAATAAATATACGATATACGCTATCAAGACCCATGGTAAGCTTTTATAGCTTGTGTTATGGAATCTAGAATGCGGATAAACATACTTTTATACTTTTTTTTTGTAAATACATACATATTAGACATAGAAACACCCAGACCCAATGCAAATAGCCATATTCATGCATACAAATATTTGCACTGAGCGGGAATCGAACCCGCGCCTCCTACGTGGCAGTCGCGTGCACTACCACCACGCCACAGAGGCTGTCAATGCGGAATAGGTGAATGGGGCTAGTGGAATGGACCGGATTTATTATTTTATATTTTAGGTACATTTATACTTAAATAAATAATAACAATAATTAATTAAATAACATAAGGAAGACAAATTAGGTATGAATTTTCACTAATATTAGAGTTATTTTAAAACAAGTCATAGAAGAAATGCGATAATATTTATTTTATTATACCGATTTATTGTTATCGCATGTCGTGCGTATGAAAAATCCCATTCGTTCACTATGCCGTGACGTCACACTGATTCATTAACTATTGTTTGTTAGCCATTCGCTTTCTTTAGCTTAGTGCGCACCTGGCATTATACCTCCAACTTCATTGTATTAGACAATGATATAACAGTTAGTGAATAAATTAGTTAAAGAATAAGAATAAAACCGGATATTTTCATTGTTTTTGGCGGAACACATTCGGAACATCGCAGCGAAACATTATTTAATTAAATAATATATATTTATACTCACAAATTAGGATTAAGTAGATGTGTTGTAACGCTCCGCTCGTTTTCAATGAATCTGACCTTTATTTCCACGGCCGGAATGAACACTTTTCTGTGAACCGAGTTGAACTTTATTGGAGGGTTGTGGATGGCTATGAATGGCACTGATTTGTGTTCTGAAACTGGAAAAAGAAACACATTATTAGTGCAGTCGATTGTGCTTCGTTTACTGATTCTTATAAATATAATGATTAATTACTTATGTTAATTTCTATATTGTTAATGCGTAACCAGTATCACCATAATTGGGTATTCTATTGACTAGTCAAATGAGTCACATTAAAACGGTGAGTTATAAATTATAAGGTAGCTTGTATGAAAAAATATTTAGTGACGTCATAAAATTTAATAGTCAAATGATTTACTATTTTAGGTTGGGTGGATTATTAAAAATAAATAAAAACAATAAAATAAGAACCGACGCAACTTTTACCGTTCTTTTATGATTCTGAATTTAATAAGCTTGGATAGATCATTTATTTTAAATATAGGAGAATACCCAATTAAATGCACCAGTTGTAACTTCATCTATACCTACTACAATATTATAAAATTACTAGCTGTCCCGGCGAACTTCGTACCGCCAATTTTTTCCTGCCCTCGTGGCGTTAGATCCCGTTCCCGCTGCACCATTTAGGGGGATGAAAAATAGATGTTGACCGATTCTCATAGATACCGGATAAGCACAAAAAAATTCATCAAAATCGGACTAGCCGTTTCGGAGGAGTATGGCAACGAAAACTGTGACACGAGAATTTTATATATTAGATGGTGTAGAAAAAAAATCTTGACTATATAGTGTTTTTTTTTTGGAATTGTTGTCTCTGTTTGCCCGCGATGGACGCATAATATGAAGTTTGAAATATTGATACTATTAACATTTCAAACTTCATACACTTATTGTAGGAGCATCAATACACAATCATTATTAACTTCATAATGATTGTGTATTGATGCTCTTATGTTGAAGTTGTTATTCATTCGCTTGGGTGGTAAGAATTACTGCGATTAAATAGCGATGTTAAACGATTAAAATAGTGATTGCTAATGAAGATATCCATATCAGATACATTATGATGAAATATGTTTGTCTAGAAGGAATCTATACATTCGAGAAGGAACACATCCCAGGAAAAGCTTCTTGTTAAACGCACAATGGCAAAATCTTTTGAGCCTATTTATGAGCGGAATATCAACCTATGGTGCTGGTATATCGGCGTCCCCATTCTGGGGGCGAGTCGGGGACACCGTTGTCCCCCATCCCGAGCAGGGTCAGACCGTAAGGAATGCCCTGGGTCAGCCGGGGTGCGAGGGATATGTCGAAGATATGTCCTCCGGCCTAGCACCGCGTCCCACAGTCGGCGTGCGGTTTTAGTCGGTTCGAGTCCGACATAACCTCCCCTTCCGGCGCTGGAGCCGGGGAGGTATCCGTGGGGATTTCCGCACGAAAAAAAAGGGGGTCGGCGTAACATATGTGCGTTTTCCATTCATCTCCGGTTGTACACTTCGGGATTCCCTTTCAAGCCATATCATCTTTCTTACAAGCCATCTATCTCGTCTTAGGTCCTACTCTCCCTTTGTAGCTGTCCACTTCCGTAATTAATAGCTTCCTGACGAGATTACTTTCATCCCTACGAATTACATTATCCAAATGAATCGCCATATGGTTTTTAATTAATTCCTTATTTACTCGTAATTCTTTAGGAACTGATAGCACAAATGCCTTAACCTTTTACAGAATACACGCGTTAGGTTTGTATTCGATGTTTCATGGTTAAGGCTAGCCGTTGTCATGATAACAGAAAGCATTGTAAATAACAAGGCGATAAAGGTACAAATAAATTGCAATTATCTATATCTTAGCCTAATATAAAATTATGTGGCCCGCTTGTCTGTAGACCGTATAGATATCAAGGATGACCTTCGATTACGGTCGCCTGTTATCGGCACCAGCTAATTGGTTGTCGCGGTTTCAAGGGCCTATGCTTGAAAACAATTGTTTGTATGGAGTTTCACCACTTTATCCAGGTCTATCCAACCTCCTTGAGTACCTACTGCTAATTAACGGATGAGGCTCATGTTTCATCTGCGGTAGCTTAGTGGCATGGGTAAATAAATTTATCGCAGGTTTATAAGTGCCCGGTTAATGGCAATAGGCTCGCCACCTGTTACATTGGGACTAAACATAAACTGGCGAAATGTGGGTGCTAGCACCTCTGCCTACCCCTTCGGGGAATACAGGCGTGAGTTTATGTATGTATGTGTTATGTTATGTTTTCCTTTACAGATTTTAGCCTTTTTAAACAACTGTGACGTATTTAGGACTTCCCAAAATGCGGCAGTGGGGAAAACGATTCAGTAGTGATGTGACGTATCGTGGTCGAGTAATTTTTAGTACCTACGTGTATGATATCACATTTTCATTAGAAAAGGTAGCTGGGATATAATAGATGCGGAAGGCGAAGAATCGAACTGTGGGAGAAACCTTAGTCGGGCAGTCGGCTGCAACAGGCGAATTTATTGATACTTTTTACGACTACTATGGCTGAATAGTATTAAAACTCGAAGTCCGTATGGTATTCCGAAATACCGCTCACCAAATAGCACGGTTGTCTCTCTACTCCGACGGATAATTGAACGAAAATATACTTGCCAATGGAACGGTTCGCCGAAAACACTCTTCAAGGATCGATGATTGGTTAAACGAACGAATCTTTCGCCGATAGCACTCGTCGTAGGGGATTTTTTTGCCAAATGGATAGTTCTTCTTTCAGCTTGACTACATCCTTAGTTCTTGTAGAAGTCATGTTAAAAATATTTAGCTAATGTTCTAGATGCAAAAGTGAGTATCGGTTCAATTGGAGGAATTCACCAACCAACAGCTTATTAAAGTTCCTTCAATTAATTAAATAATTGTCCCTATTCCTAAAATAGAATGTAGATAAACGACACTCACCGACACAGAATACCTACTCGTATATCAGTTCACGGTATGTATGCGGCCATGGCTAAAGAGTACCTATGTTTATAAGCCGATTTATTGTGTAGTGCACCTAAGTACAGTATATACATATCCTAAGCTACGAAGGTACCGTCAAGATTATGTCACACGCACACTGCCTACCTTCTATAAAATATTTTGCAAATTAAATCGCGATTGTATTTATTATTATTTACGTTTAAATCGACGTTTCGGAGGGACTCGCTGAGTATAAAGTGATTTTTATTTCAATAAGTGACATTCGCGTAAACTTTAGAAAATATCATATTTTAAGTACAAACTTTTTGAAGATGAGAGTTTTGAGAGATTGGGTTTTATCATAGATATAGGAAGAACGCTCGCGCGCTTAGGGGTTTATGGAGCTTAAGTCCTACAACCTACAACTCGGTTCACGTAAATCTGCTGATTTACGGACGAGCCTCTTGTGGTGGAATGCCCTTAGGGTTAGAGACATTTGCTTCAGTAAAAGCTAAAAGAAAACCAATAGATGACTCCTCTTTTCGAGCCTGGGAACCGCGCTTCTGCTACACCTATCTTGAAGTGCTGTCCCCGGGTCTTTGGGCTTTTAAAGCAACGGGACTTATTAAATCTGCGGAAGAGATACTACCTCAGACGGGAGGCATGGACCGAAGATCGCATAATGCCGATAGCACTCATAATGTCATTCAACCCTCAGCTTAACAAAGTATCGTACTACAAGAAGGTAATCTATTGTTTTATCATGATCATATGTACAGTACATATTTATATATTCTCTTGCTCATAGGTATTTTAATACGTCACGCTTATCAACACTTTATCAGACACTGACTCATGCGTTTTTGAGGTTTGGAGTAATATTTCTCAAGTGTTTAATAACTGATATAAGATAATATTCTTTCAATAGATTTTATGAATTCATGAGGAAATAATCACAAAGAAAATACTTAACAATCAAAAATCCCAACGCATAAAATATAAAAACTGAAAATAAATAAACAAGCTCAATTCAAATCATAAGAATCGAGACCTATTATTGTGGAATTCGGCAGAGCTGATATTTTTACTTTTCGGAAAGTGAAATCCATACTAATATTAAAAATGCGAAAATAACTCTGCCTGTCTGTCTGTCTGTATGTTACGTTTTCACGCCTAAACCACGGAACCGATTTTGATGAAATTTGGTACAGGTGTAGATTAGACCATGAGAAAGGACATAGGCTATGTTTGGCCGCGATAACCGACATCCACTATTCTGAAGCTCGATCTCTATTATTAACGAAATCGCGAATGTATGATTTGAGATTGACATGGTCATTAACATTAACTTTAAAATTAACGTTAAATTAAAATTAACGTTCTAGTTTATTGTGGTTTAAAGAACCGTGACATAATTTTAGTTCTAAAGAGCTCGTCTAGCAGTATAGTGCTAGACGAGCTCTTTAGAACTAAAATTATGTATACATGTAATATGTATGTATACAGGAGTCAGTTTCAAGACAGTCTAGACACGGAAGCGTACAAAACAGTAGGAAACTGTTGATTAAGGTACTGACACCTTATTGGTCTGTAATTGTACGAATTTTATCACAGGTAATCCATACTCTGCATCAAGATATAAACATATAAGTACCGGATGATAATTTTTAATAAGAATGAATCACTAAACACAAGCTAGATTTTTCACGTTGCACTACACGAAATTCATAGAGTAAAATGTGATCCGCAATCTAGAACACTTATTACAATCTATAAAGTTTACTTTGGGGTTAGATGGTGTAGTGTAGAATATCCTAGGAGGCTAGGATACATTTAAAACATAGTTAACCAATGGATGAAAACACTCCCAATAAATAGTATTGACGAACAGCACAGAACTCATTCCCAACCGTTATCAGTGTTAAAGACGTTTTAACGAATGGGAAATCCCTATACTTTAATATTATAATATATTTATATTTTTACATTAATATGTCAAAACTGTCAACTGAGACTAACCTGCTCTCAAAGTTAAATAAGTTTTATAGTGAAATAGTTATGGAAGTGCAATAAAAACATTACCAAAGTACAAATTATAACTTGTGAGAACTGTGATATTGTTATCCGCGCGTGAAACACTGAAATACGACACAAAACAGTGAAATAAAAATCGCGAGTGATCAATCACGGCTATAAAATCTATACCTACCCTCTTTTATATTGACATTTCTTTCCACTCTGCTATTTGTATTTATGACAACTAGGCTTGTTATACTTATAAAATTGATTCCCTTAAACAACAAAACCCACCGAAAGTGGCTGCCCAGGCTTCCGGTGGGAAAAATGCTACTGGTGAAAAATCAAATGTTGGTAGTTTATCTCGACTGCCATCAACTATGGAAAGAATAAACCTGGATCCTAGCAACCAAACAGGTGATGACGGGAATGATTGGCAAACCATACCAATACTGAGACAACATCATGATCGGAAAAAACGAAGACTGAACTCAACACCGTCACCTGAGGCAGTTGCAACAAAAAATCGCTATTCACAGCTCCAGGTGGATGAGACTGAAATATCCCACACCACCACTAGGATAAAACTCAATAAACCACCACCAATAGTACTATATGGAGTACAGAATGTAGCCAAACTTAAAGAAATACTGGACAACGCTGTGGATAAATTACAATACTCATTCAAAATTATTACCAAAAATCAACTTCGCATTACAGCAGAGAACATAGACACCTACAAAAGTCTTATGAATATAGTTCGGGAACAAAATCTCATTGGACATACATTCACACCCAAAAATGAAAGGCCATACCGAATTGTTATTAAGAATTTACATTCATCAACACCTATTGAGGCTATTCAGGAAGCTATACAGAGCACTGGAAACTTTGTGAAGGGAGAAATAATAAATGCCAGGCATGGTTCAACTAAAACACCACTATCAACATGGTTTGTCAACCTCGAACCCGGCCCAAACAATGCATCTGTAAAAAGCTTGAAATACATTTACCACACATCTATACAAATTGAAGACCCCAAGCGCAAAAAAACAATACCCCAGTGTAAACGCTGCCAACAATATGGACATACTAGAAATTACTGTATGCGGCCATATAGATGTGTTAAATGTGCAGAAAGTCACAATACAGCAGATTGCCCTAAAAAAGATAGAACTCAACCAGCAATGTGTGCTCTGTGCCTTGGTGAACACCCTGCAAACTATAAAGGCTGCAAGGTCTACCAAGAAATTCATAAAAGAAAATTCCAACAAAGAACACCACCAAAGAAAGACACAGCTACCATACAGAAGACTGAGGATGAACCATACAAAAAACTGGAGAAACCACCGACACATACCAATGAAGTAACAATGGCCAACCCAAATGTAACATATGCACAAGCTACAGCAGGAAATAATTTAGAACTTATTTTATGTCAACAAGCTAAAAAGCTAGATCTCCTAATCAACCAAATGGGCACCCTTATGGGTCTCTTGACAACAATTGTGAATAAGTTAGTCCAATAAAATGGCTCTCCGTATTGCAACCTGGAACATCAATGGGCTGCCCGGCAAGAAACACGAGGTTGAGGTCTTTCTTAAAATGCAAAGCATTGATGTCCTATTAATCACTGAAGCACATCTCACAGACAAGTCATCAATGAATTTACAAGGCTATGACATCTATGCCACCTACCACCCCAGCAATACAGCACATGCTGGGACCGCTATAATTATAAAACAAGGTATCAAACACCAGCTCTTACCAGAATTTTGGAACCCTAAAATACAGGCAACATCCATAGAAATTTATGACAAGCAGAGCTCTTTAACAATATCCTCAATATATTGCCCGCCTAAACAGAAAAGGAAACCTGAAACTACAGAAAACGATTTTGATCAATATTTTGAAACACTCGGCAACAGGTTCTTGGTTGGAGGGGACTGGAATGCCAAACACATTTTATGGGGATCACGTTTGACAACAACAAGAGGTCGTCACCTGCGTAAGAATGTGGAAAAGCACCAGTTACGTGTCCTTTCAACTGGTCAAGCAACCCATTGGCCTACTGATCCAAGTAAAATACCTGACTTGCTGGACTTCTTCATCTACAAAGGAATACAGTCTCATTTCCTAGACATAGAAGGCTGTCTCGACTCGTCATCGGATCATATTCCGGTTATTGTGACTATGAGCTCAACTATAATAAAAAAACCAGTAACATCATACCTATATAACAGACACACAGATTGGCAGACTTTCGAACAGTACATAAATGAAAACCTAGATCTTAAAATCTGCTTAAAATCAGGAGAGGATATTGACTTTGCCAGTGAATATATTACTAAGACCATTCAAAAAGCGGCCTGGATCAGCACTCCACCATTGCTGAGAAAATCTAACCACCACACAGAAGCAAACCTACCATTGTTAGTGAAAGAAAAGGTGTTAGAAAAACGTCGCCTTAGAAGAATATGGCATTCCACTCGGCACCCTCTAGATAAAAGGGATTTCAATAGAGCAGCCGCAAATCTCAAAAAACTATTGAAAGACCTAGAGAATGATACAGTACAGGCACATCTACAGACCCTAACACCTGTAACATCCACCAAGAATGAGAACTCACTATGGAAAGTTGTAAAGTCTCGAAATAAGCCCAATATCACTCAACACCCTCTTAAAAATATTGATGGCACATGGGCAAAGACTGACAAAGAGAGAGCGGATGCATATGGATCGTTCCTTGCTGATGTGTTTACGCCAAACCAAGTTCCTGGTATGAACGATATGGATGCCGAAGTAACTTCTTTCCTGAAAAGTGACCTTCAACTTAGTCCTCCCATTAGATATTGTACACCAACTGAGGTCAGGCGTATAATAATGGAACTAAAACCAAAAAAAGCTCCGGGGTTCGACCTTACTACAGCTGAAGTGTTGCAAAAACTACCAAGGAAAGGCATAGTCTTCATGACTTCACTGTTCAACGCCATACTAAGAACTGCGTGTTATCCAGGCACTTGGAAAGTGTCACAAATAACGATGGTTCCCAAGCCCGGCAAACCACCACATTTGATCTCTTCATACAGACCTATAAGCCTCTTGCCATTGCTATCAAAGGTACTAGAGAAAATAATTTCAACACGCATCAATGAAGTGATCACTGAAAATGAGGCTATCCCAGAACATCAATTCGGATTTCGGAAATACCACTCAACTATAGAGCAAGTGCACAGAGTATGCGATCATGTGAGAGACGCCCTGGAAAACAAGAAATACTGCTCTGGGGCATTCCTGGATGTGCAGCAGGCTTTCGATAGGGTCTGGCATAATGGTCTGCTCTATAAATTAAAGAAGCTCTTGCCACATGCCATGTATCTTCTTCTGAAATCATATCTAGATGATCGTATGTTCTACGTAAAAATCAACGATACCACTTCTGAGTTCTACAACATAAAAGCAGGTGTTCCTCAGGGATCGATATTGGGACCTTCACTCTATGTCCTATTCACGGCTGATGTACCAGAATCTGATAACGTGATTACGGCCACATTTGCGGATGACACCGCGGTACTCTCATCTGATAAAGATCCAGAAGTTGCGTCTAGACACCTACAAGAGCACTTGGACAGAGTTCATCACTGGATGCAGTCGTGGAAAATCATGGCTAGTGCAACTAAATCCAACCATATTACATTTAGCCTAAGGAAAGAAGACTGTCCCCCTGTAAAAATAGGTCAAGAAGTGCTCCCTCATAGCACAACTGTTAAGTACCTCGGATTTCACCTTGACAGAAAACAGACCTGGAAGACACACATCCAAAAAAAACGGGATGAACTAAATCTTCGGTTTAGGTCATTGGAATGGCTACTGGGCAGAGGATCGCGGCTATCTGTAGAAAATAAATTATTAATCTACAAAGCCATATTAAAACCAATCTGGACATATGGCATCCAACTTTGGGGTACGGCTAAAATATCCAACATCGAAATCCTGCAAAGATTTCAAAATTCAGTGCTCAAATCTATTGCAAATGCTCCATGGTTCACTAGAATGGATGAATTGCACAAATACTTGAATATTCCTACAATAAAGGAGGAAATAGTCAAAACTACCCAGTCATACAAAGCCCGGATCACACACCACCAGAATAGACTAGCACAGAGTCTCGGCAATCAACTGGTAACAAGACGATTAAGAAGACTGCACACCTGGGATAACCTCTGAAAGAATTTAAAAAGAAGGCAGCCTAACAGTGGGAAGGCATGCCTAACACGTCAAACATCTCTCAAAACAACTGCTTATGGTTTAAACTGAAACCGATCGCATGTTTTGACCAAAATAAGAAAAAAAAAAAAAAAAAAAATAATATATTTAATTATTTAGAAAGTAAATCCAACCCATATAATCTTGCTGTAGGTCAGTAGACTAAACGAAATATATTGAGAACTCTTATTATGGGACAAGGCGATGGAAAATTTTAATGTCCCTTGAACTTTGGAGTGGTGACTGGTGTTAGTAACAATATGTGGGAAAGCCTTGCTTTATAATATTGTTGTGTTACTCACATTATTGATTACAACAATTTTATTGTCAAGTCAAGTCAACGCCATAAGTTGATTAACACTAAAATATTTAACAAATCTTTTTTATATTGGAATGCATCTGTCTATAGTAAATGTAGCGTTATGATTCCCAGAAGACAAACTTAATTTACATATTCAATTTTTTTTTTTCACAATTTTATGTAAGGTTTAGGGGCCACAGTGTTCAATAAATTAAAATGTGTTAAGCTACTTTTGTAGTTGACTGTACATACTCAAGTAGTACTAAGGTACTGTATTATGAGCCAAAAGAAAATACCTATAATATAAAATTATACATGTAGGTATACTAGTGACTAGTACAGGCAAAATTTGAGAATTTTAGATAAAATTACTAGCTGACCTGGCAATTTTTTTTGAATTATTTCAGTGAATTCTATATGATACTGTAATGATATACTAAGAAGTTTGTCACGGCTTATCAAATGTTGTATCATATTATTATATAGTTTTTGTGTCTCAATAAAACAAAAAAGACAAACTTACCGCCAGGTTCATTTTCTTTATTGTCCACCTTATCTGCTTCTATCATGGACAATGATTCAGGTACCGCTAGACTCTCATCAAAGTCAGAGTCTAGTGTCGGGCTCAAGGAGTCTAACTGTTGGAAGAATCCCGGTAGACAGTCCCCGGGTGTTGTACCCGGTGTAGGTGTGTCCATCCCGTGATTTGTGTAACTATACAACTGCTCATCTGTCAATTTAGAGAATTAAAGTAAGACATTTGCAATTTATAAAAAGTAAATTAAGAAAAAAAAAACAAAATGAAGATACCCATAGAATATTCTGTGGCTTTTAGTATGGGTCAAAATATCACTGTTATGAAAAGTAACATTTTTTTTCGTGCGGAAATCCCCTCGGATACCCCCCCTGCCGGAGCCGGAAGGGGAGGTTATGTCGGACTCGAAACGACTAAAACCGCACGCCGACTGTGGGTCGTGGTGCTAGGCCGGAGCTGAGGTTGTCTTCGACATATCCCTCACACCCGGGCTGCCTCAGGGTCATCCCTCACGGTCTGGCTCTCTTCGGGGAAAAGTAACATCCAAAATATGTATTAGCGCATGAAACAATCAATCAATTCGGCATGTTATTCAATGAATTCATAAAAATCTATTCCTACTTTATTATCAAATAGGTATTATCTGTTGTACTTTATTGAGAGAAATAAAAAAATTAACTAACTAAACTGACTATGAACTCCTCAACTGATATTGTATTACTAAAAACTTTGACAAGCATTACTTAACTTACAGCCAACTAGCTATATGACTTTTGTTTACTTCTATAACTATTAAAATATAAATTATCATTTATTACTCATAAGCTCATAATATTCAACATTACACATAAATTAGATAACAAAATGGTGTTTGAATTTTTTTAAATAGATAAACTTAGTATAAGTTATGTCACTTATGCCTTTACTTTTTATTTTAGTTAGTTGAATTAATGAGATGATAAGCATTAATAACTGATAAGTCCAATTGGAAGTTAAAATTAAACTACTTTATTGTGCAACATGGGTGTTACACACCTCTGCCTACCCCTCTGGGGATTTACAGATGTAAGTATATCTAATGTACTTAATTGTTACACATACTGATTTGTAATATATGTATGTATACAACATCTGTATGGCATTGGGATGTGGACAGTGGGACTCTCGACCACAAGAAATAGATAAATAGGGGTTTATTTGTTTTGATTTTAAGAAGTCCCATTTAGTTGGAAAATCATTTATGTTATGCTCATAGGTATTTCCCAGTTAAGTACTTCTAAAGTATACACTTTGTAAAGAGGGGAACTCTTGGGTAAAATGTATTTCTTTTCATTATATAAGCTTAATATGCTTTGAGCGCCCTATGTGCAATTACAAAGCAATAAATAATTAAGAAAAGTATATTCAAAAATATAATTAGTAAATATTGAACTATTTCCAGTTATATTCTTGGGCTGAGACAAACAAAACAAAGCAAAATCAACAAAAAATGCATTATTATGCCGTAATAAAAATATGAGTGTGTTATTTCCTTAATAAAATTATTCAAATGTAGGGCAGTTAGTTACTAGGTTTTTTATACTTAGACATGTATTTAATTTTAGCCTAGTCAATAAGTCATAAGCCCGTTACCATTATGAGTAAAATTATGCATGCTTATCAATATGCAATGAGTTTACATTTAAATTAGTATTAAATTATTAAAAACAAAATATGTCACTCAATACCAAAGATATATGCACAGATTATTGAGACTTAAAAGCAGTATAAAACCTCTTTCATAATTCACTTAGAAGCACTTTGAAAAGACACTGGACACATGAATCTAAATTAGAACAAATTTTCAAATAAAGAACACTGATTCTACCTCGTTTGATTAAGTTATGGAAACTCAATGTCAACTCCTTGCGTTCCATACGTTTGTTGGTTATATTATTTTCTATATTTTCACTATTAATCACACGGTACCCATCTGGGTGTTGATAGCTAATATGCTGTCCATTGCACGGTACAAAAACGGCACTTGTGTACATAATCTATGACGATAAGATAATAAAATATCACGATTATAATAGTACTGTTTTGACGGTTGCAAAAAGAGGTTGTTGCATTGTGAAAACACTATTTTCATGGCAAAAGTTGTTACGACGACAGTGAGTCGTCGTTCACGACTGAGTGAGCAAGGCCTTTAAAAGTTTTTGCAGTTAGTTTAATGAAACCATTAGGTACTTACTAAAAATGTTTCTTTTAAGAAATAATGATCGTAGAATACATGGCGGAGCTGCGGTGGAGGCAACAAAGGTGCCCACAGCCCGGATGGACTAATGTACGAGTCATTCAAGTAATTAAGTAGGCAATTCAAGGATCTTCTCAGTTAACTCAATTGCATGGAAAAAATGACGTAATTGAATCGTATTCGTCGTGATATTGACAGTGGTTGATAACATTTTACTTTTTGATAAATCTCAATTTAACATTAATAATAATTTTAAAATGTACCATACCTACTGAATTGAATTTTGATTCGTGGGATTTTCTGAGAGTGGATCTGGGTAGAGTTGCCCAGGCCGCCTGGGCAATAATTTTCTAATAAGAATATACAGTTTAAACATTTTTTTTAAGTTATTTGTAATTACATCTAAGTAAAGTTGATTTGTATCTTAGTATTTTATAGGTACTTAAATGATTTAATTATACTGGAGAGATAAGCGTTCACGGGTATTCAAATTGTGCAATCCTTATCAATAATATTATTAGTTATAATATCATTATTTTAAGTTGATAGTATTCATCTATATTTTAGATGTATAGCAAAACCATTGTATTATGTATTAACTAATTAAATTTATATTTGTAAGTTCAACCAAGATAAAAATGTTTGTAGCCTCTGAACTAAGATAAGAATGACGTCATCAATAAACGACAGCAAGATCCAGAAACGTCAAACTTGTATATCGATTACTGTCAAAATGACAAGTGTTAATCTATCAATAAAGTTCGTCTAGAAATATTTATGATCATCAACTTTGGATCATCAATTAATCATCAATTAAATATTTCATGACGTGACGAATTGATGACATTTAATAAAATTTATAGTAGGTATGTAGTCACATTGATTAGTAAATTGCCATGCAATTTTACGTGATGGAATGGATTCAAATTTTATATAGTTTGGTCTAACTAATTCTTAGCTTTGGAGCCCAGCGTCAATGTCCACATTTTTCCACAGCCCCGATTCCTCAGTGCTTGCAATTTTGTGATTTAGAAGTTAGAAGAAGAAGAATATAGAAACACGTTAAATATTTTGTGTAAATCTTAACTTATTTTACGAAGCTTGCGCCTACTTTAAAGGCACAAGCAATTCCAAGTTTCACCTTTATGCTATTATTTTTATTACCTACCTATTGCTTGTAAGTTGTAACACATAACACATTGTCATGTTTAATATAACGATAGGCAATTTGTGATTGATAACAATATTAGTAATTTATGACGTCGTATCGCAATATTTTGTAATACGTTCTAAGGAATATCATCTCTTATTATGATTACTTCAGTAAAGTGTTTGTAGAAACGATGTTTCTTTTCACTAATGTGAAATCATACAACGGGTTCTGTTGTATTCGTTATTTGTAACTGTTATCTCGATAGTTACCTAATACGAAGGTTAACATATAAAATTCATCGAAGAACGCGGATGCAAATTGCATCTATGTGAAGGCGGATTACTACCGGTACTTGTAATTTGTTATCTCGATAGTTTAAACGGAGGTTTACATATGAAATTCATGCTAAATAAACGTTTGAAGAACGCGAATTCAAATTGCACCTATGTCAGGCTTCGGCTGGGAAAATAGAAGTAATAGAATTGAAAAAAAAAAAACAAATAGTTCCTACTAATTTCATTAGATGTCGCCACCTGTCAGTGTAATAGTAATTTTAGTGGTACGTTCAGTTTAATTCAGACTATGTTAACCCTGGCCAGTCGTTATTGTGTATTTAAAAGCAATCAATAAGGTATTTTGTTACCAAGGAGTTTTAGTTTCTAGTTCACCAGCCATTTAGGTCCAAGATATACCTATGGTTCGGGCTATATTCTAACGTACATTATCCGCCTTCCCACAACTTTGGAGTGGGACGTTAAAAAGCTAGCATTTTAACTTTTTTTTTTGAAATAATATTTGCTAACATTCTACACAACGCTATCAAGACCCATGGTAAGCATAGCTTAACTAGCGTGTGTTATGGAATCCTGAACGCGGATAAACATACTTAATTTTTTTTTTGTTAATACATACATATTATACATAGATTGCGTATTGTTAGAGCGTGTGACTGCTTAGTAGGAGGTTGCGAGTTCGATACCCGCACAGAGCATATTGTATTGATGTATATTTGTGTGCAATAATACATAATATGCATAGTATAGATGGCATCAGAAGCTTTTACCGTAGACTCCAGAATGATATATTATTCATTCTCCTTTTGGTTTCGCTTATAGGTACGGTTTTTATGGGAGCGACTAACATATGACCTCCAAACCCTGAGAGAAAATCAGACGTAGTTTAGAGTCTCATCCGTCAGCTGCAAGAGAGGTTGGCTTTGCCCCTTAGGTATATATTTTTAGTGTCTCCATTTTAACACGCACGCCGCTAGCAACTTGGGCGCCCGTGTGCAAAGTCGAATTATGCCGCCCCCCTCCCCCCAGGCCTTTTTTTCGTGCGCAAAATTTGCACGCATGCAACCCATCTCCATCGCTGGGGGTGCTGATGTAGGACTCGAAGCCCTGTTTTCCAGGTTGAACATTTGGTGACTCATAAAGATGGTGATTTTTTAGTTGAATTCAATCAATAGCTCAGTTGGAAGAGCATTCCCCCTGTAAGGGAAAGGTCATGGGTTCAAGTCCCACTCGAGCATTTAATTTTCCCGATGTTTTTCGAATTAGTTGAATTGTTTACTGAAGGGACAACATATAACGAACTCTTCTTGCCTTTATATTTGCGAAATCTGATTTTATTTTGTATCCAAGTTGCCCAAAAGTTCAATTGATATTATGGCGAAATTGCTTAACCATTGTTGGACTTGGAATTATTTTTGATTATTTTTAACTTTTTAACTTCGAAAAGGTTCTTTCACCAGTTGCAACTGAAACCGGCAATCTAAGTAAAATTCTAAGCGCTATTACAGTACATCACCCATACAGATAAATTTGCCCGCGTGGTGTCAGATTCCGTTCCTGTTGCACCCTCTACTATATTAAGCAAGATTAAGCATGTATTATACATATAAACCTTCCTCTTGAATTATTCCATCTATTAAAACAAACCACATAAAAATCCGTAGCGTAATCTTGAGGATATAAACAAGCATACCTACTACTATGTGTATAGTGCGTCAAAAAAGTCGTGAAATTAATGTTGGAGGAACTAATATTTTTCATTGTATTTGCAACACTCAATAACTGTCAAACTGAGTTTTCCGCTGTCATTCCTTGTTTTGTTGTTGATATGTTTCGTATATCTTTTGCGTTCATTTAATTTATTTACGTCTAGTAACAATATAAAGTTTAAAAATGAATTGCAATGTGTGTAGGTATTAGTTGTGAGAGACATGTCGTATTCAAAGTATTTCAGGGATATAGTATGATATACGGCGGGATTTCAAACCGGCAAGCTGGTTTCTGATTTGGAGGATATTTATGGCCAAACAGCTAAATAAGCCGGTACGTACATATATTTTAATGTTGAACACGGTATGGGAAGTGTAATCTATTAAAAATAATGTGTATTAAGTGAACATTTTATTTTTCAAAGCATTGTTTTCATTTGTCGTGGTTGAGTCATTAACCTACGATTTTAAGGAATCGTAGTACGATACTTTGACGTTTTTGAACAGTCTTGATCCATTTTGTATTAACCACTGAGGCCCTTTGGCCTACTAAAAAATTACACGGTATATACAGCTGTATTTATCCAGTACCGTACGTTTTTATTTGTTTCAGATTATCAAAAGCACATTTCAAGACATATCATTTCAATATGTGATGATATATCCAGTGAGTCAAAAACTACCGCGGATAAATTACGCAGGAGTTTCAAGCAGCATTTTGGGTGTTCAATACTCATTCCAATAAGTTAATGTTCTAAAAGATTATAATTATATTATATTATAATACGTACTGTACCTACATCTTTTGTTTTCATTGTTTAATACTTTACAACGTCTGTAAAAAAATCGACTGTCTAGCTATCACGATTCATGAGACAGACAGGTGGACTTTGGGTAAGGTATTGCTCGGGACATGTTTCTTGGACCTAAAATATGCTCAAAATACATTTCACACCCACGGTACCCATGGCCATACTCCTGGTGGTACCGTGCGTCTAATAAAGTTAAAGTGTACCACTGAGTAAGCGATTCTGTGGCCAGAGCGGTGGTGGACGAGCTCAAAGTCACCAAGCAAAGTTTATAACAAAACAATCTGCGCGCGCCAGGCCAAACAATTCTTTTATCTCACAGCTAAGATTCAAAAATAGTGTCCCGAGGCATATCGTAAAAATGTCCGACACGGCGTGTCCTTGAATATGAGGCCTTATACTCATTTATCGGGGTGTAAGGTTAACGGCATTTCCCTCACACCCCAGTTAACATTGAGCCATATACGGGTTAAAGATGGCCCTCTTGGGTGTCCTCATCTAACCTCTATACCCGCTGCTAGTCACAGGGACCCGTGGCGAGTCTCCGAGCAGCTCTCTATAGGGCTGCTCCCGCCGCAGCCGTTAATTGCAATAAGTGGTAGCGTCTCCCATGTGCTGAGTAAGAGAGTGAAGCATTGCCGTTAGCGTTGTACAGGTTGCATCGAATGGAGGCTTCGGAACACGCGCACCAAATTTAACATAATATCTGTGTTCTAAATCCCGTGTGCTTGTCTGCCACCTGAGTGATTTGACAACCATGACTTCTAAACTTAATCAGTCCGCACTCGTTGATTTCGATTAGTTGTTAGAGATTTTATTTGCAAAAGTTAATATCTAAATATTGCTGCAAGCCCTGCAACCATTTAAAAAGGATATAACGACTATTCTGTAATTATATATAATTTTCTAGCTTGAAGTTTGATTTATCTCTAAAGTTTGCGCCATTAGTGCCTAAATAAAGTGAAGGAAATAATTGCCGTACCTATTTTTTTTTTCACTTTTATTCACCTACTATCCTACTATCGTAATGAAATCATACCATAAAAAGCAACTGATCAAGTCGGTTTACTTATAGTATGACAGGGATACCAGATTAAGCGCAGCAGCGCCACCCTCAATTTTCACGACTTTCTTGACGGGCTATAAAAAGTATCGGGAATATGTCAATAAAAAGACCCGCGTAAAAGAGGTCGTTCTATTTTTTTACTGCATGTTGGTAGCACTGTACTGATTTAGCGCGCAAAATTTGAGCGGGATCTGTCATTTAATTTGTTTTTCACACCACCTGCTCGACAATGCCTCATTATATATCATGCAAACCTTACTCAAAGTAAATCATTATAGCCCTTGTCTTTTGCCGGGGTGTAATGTTGTACTGAATTTCATTATAACCCGCCGGGCAGTAATGTGATTCTCACTTCTCTTAGTTCTTATTGTTATGCATTTAAAGTCTAATTTGGTCAAAATCGCGCGGCGCGATTTGAAAATCGAACTTATTCGAAAATCGAGCTGGCCACGCCACGGCAAGCCGAACGAAAAAAAAATCAATACTTAAAACAAAAGCCGCGAGTATTTCAATACGGTGCAATCAGTATCAGACAAAACTGCAAAAGAAGATAGAATAAAACATTAAGAAAATGTCGAGTGACGAAATAGTATTTTAATAATTAAAATACTATTTCTATTTTATTGTCTCGCAAAAGGTGAGAAAAGTAGAGTATACTCCTCAGGGATAAAACTGATTTTGCCTTGGGCGCGCTTAAATCCTTCACTGCTCTCAGGACTCCATTTTAATTCCCTCACTTCGTTCGAGAATCAACTCAAAACCCCCTCGCTACGCTCGGGAGTTAAATCTGGAGTCCTTCGTTACGCTCAGGATTCAATATCGCGCCCGTGACATAATACAGTGCTTTATCCCCTTGGTGTACAATCTACTATTAAACTACACTTTTTGTTGGTCATAGTTTTGAGTCCTCGGCGATTTTTACAATGGAAAATATTGTTGAACAAAGTGTGCCTTAAATTTTGTGTTTCGAATGATATTTCAGGTGGTGAATCACTACAAATGTTGCGAAATACCTACGGCGATCGTCTATATCGAAAACAAGGGCTTATGAATGGTATAAGGCTTTTAAAGAAGGCCGAGAAGTAGTAGTAGACTTGCCTCGTTCTGGTAGACCTTCAACCGCTACGACCAAAGAAGACATCGACAGAATCAAGCCAACAGTCTTCAGAATGGCGTCTCGAAAACGAGCCGAAACCCAAAAAACCGCGGCAAAGTCTCTCCAAAATCAAGGTGATGCTGACAGTTTTTTTGACTACCGTGGTGTGGTTCACTCCGAATTCCTTCCAGAGGGAGAAACAGAGAATAAAGAATATTATTTAGGCGTCATGAAGCGTTTGCGTGAGAATATCCGCCGAAAACGTCCAGATTTGTGGCGACACAACTCATGGATGCTGCACCATGATAATGCACAATCACACACAGCCATTATAGTGAAAGAGTTTTTAGCGAAAAATTCAACAAAAGTTCTCGACCAAGCACCGTATTCACCTGATATTGCTCCGTCTGACTTTTTTTTATTTCCCAAGTTAAAATTACCACTTCGAGGAAAACGTTTTGAGTCGATAGAGATAGAGCTAAAGGCCATACCGCAAATAGCCTATGAAAAATGTATGGAAGACTGGGTGAAGCGGTGGAGATGTTGTATTGCAAGCGATGGGGCCTTTGAAGGCGATAAAATAAATTTAGATGAATAATTTGTATTTTTTGTTTTATTGACAAATTCCCGATACTAAGTACACAGAATGTACATAGGGACGGACAAACAGAAATGATGATTTGCTTTTGTAGGTACCTTCCGTGAGGGAAAATCCTTCATGGATGCTATGCCGGACTCCTACCGACTAAAAACCCTCGCGGTAACGCCCTACGGTTGGGAGCCCCGGGTAAGCCCTCGGAAGGATGTCCTAGGACTGCCATCAGACCTACGGCTACTACTGCGGCCTCGCTTAGGGGGTGGTTCGAGTGCTATCCCGTGTCTATGGGGGGTTTTCGGGTGTAATCCCGCTTCTTAGGGCGGGGCGTGCGTGAATCCCTCACGTCACGATGCCGTCATGGGCCTGCTTCTGTAAGAACGGTGAGCAGCTAACTCACCGTCCTCGGGCCCCCGGTCATCGCCAGTCATCGCCGTCTGAGGAACTCGGGTGGGAGAGTTCTCTCCCGCTCCTGCCCCGCTCCCTCTTTCACGAGCATGACCTGCTCGCTGAAAAGGGCGGCGCAGTCTCACTTACTCCCGCTGGAGATCATGGCTCGAGCGAGAGTAAGCGCCCACGCCGTGCACTCTACCAGCGTGTGGAGCGCTGTATCATCGCTGCTGTCCCCGCAGTGCTGACACTCGGCCGTGGTTTCCCGGTGTTTTCGCCACAGATACCTACCGAAGCTACCGTGCCCGGTAAGTATCTGTGACAACCGGTAGTAGAGAGCACCGAGTCCCCTCTCCAGCCACTGGTCCATGACCCTCTACCGAACTAAAACCCGACTACCGAAAAATCATGGTCTAAAAAGTAACAAACAAGAAAATATCAAGGATAGCCGTGGTCATATGCCACTTTTCCCTAGAATATATTGTTTTGTTAGAGTAAGTGGCATATGACCACGGCTATCCTTGATATTTTCTTGTTTGTTACTTTTTAGACCGTGATTTTTCGGTAGTCGGGTTTTAGTTTTAAACTTTATTTTTTATTTATATTATTTTGGGGCAAGGTAAAGCTAACAATTTATACATATTTGAAATGTGCTCATTAAGCCCTTTCATTTGATACCAAACACGGCATATTTATCTCAAATTATTTTTTTAACACAGTACCTTATGAGCGCTAGAGGGCGCCACACAAGATTGAGTGACACGTCATATAGCCTATAACCATCGGATGATAAAGCCGCTTGTAACGATACCTCATTTGCCCAGTTCTAATAAGCAGTTGAGGAGCTATGAGGGAACAAATGAACATACATACATACATACATACAAACATACATACATACATACAAACATACATACATACATACATACATAGCCTGTCAAAATCATAACCCTCCTTTTGGCTTCGCCGTAGTCGGGTAAAAAAATAGTCCACATCCCTTTTACTTTACTTTGTATTTTATTAACGAATTTTGGGTGCCGCGTAGTGTGTTTGTGTATACGTATAGGGGGGCGACAAATAAAAAAAACAAAGGGGGGGGGGGCGCAAATATGCGGATTTGCCGCCCCCCTGAAGTGCCGCCCGCGTGCGGTGCACGCCTTGCACGCCCGCTAACGGCGCCCCTGCATTTTAACATTGATCATTGCCGTTTTTGAGCTACCCTTAACTTACCATCAGAGGAGGTAGTCTTATTAACGATATTTACACAACAATCTTAACTTTTTTAGTTTTGTAACAAGTGCTAAGGATAAAACGAGATAATAATTTTATGCCATTTTTTACGTTTGTCAAATAAGAACACGAGTAGCGGAATGCGGAAGAATGAAGTACAGCCTCCGACCGTCTACTAGGTAGTTATCTGACCAATATTATTTTAGTACGTATACGACCATCAATCAACGCGATTATAATCTGTGCACATGCCTTCTATCAGGTATAAACAACTTCAGAGTGCTTGGTTCGGTACCTTCACGAGGTTCTCCCTGGATAGTGGAGATGACGGCGCATCTCTCACGCAAGGTAGACGCTGCCACATACGGTCATTAGCAGCTAAGGCGCGAGCCGCCATGTAGTGGGTGGTACGTGACCCCTCTTTTTATAGTATGAAAATCGCCTTGTATAGCCCCCTAACTAGAGGTAATGTCGGACTTTACCGTGTAAAGCATACTTTGGTCAACACCAACATTTGGTAATCAATTGTCGACGGTGAGGTTGCCCTCACACCCTGGCTGACCTGAGTCATACAAAGAAGTCCTTAGATATGGCTTATCTTGGTTTTTGCAGGAGCGACTGACGTCAGACCTTCTACCCTCGAGAGAAAAATCTACACCAGAGCCTATGCCGCTAATCAGCACATGCAACGTAGGTTTGGTTGGTTTGCTCCCAAAGGTCATAACTTGTCTCTTGTGCATTTATCTCCTGAGTGTCACGGGCACACGATCGAGCACGACATGACATCATTGATTCTAATTTCTAAGGCGAAAATAGGATTCCTTTCAAACCGCGAGTGAATAGACATAATTATTCAGGTGAAAAATGCAAGCTTTTATGAATATAAGTAGGTAAATGATAGGTGTGAGTTTCCTGCCATTTTAAATTACGTCCGTATACCTGCTATCTATTATCTAGTCTTCTAGAGAAAGGCACTAGTTTTGACAAATGTTCAGATTTTGTCCAGTTTTCATAATTACTATTTTGTCTATTCAATAGGCAAAGTCTATCGCAACACTACAAAACGTAGTGCAACAACAGTTATTTTTCAAATTTAGGTTAAAACAAGCTGTCATATGTGACCGTTTTGTTATTCTTATTGAGTCTTTATGTTCAAACGTTGCTTCCACGCGTTACTTATGTGTTACTTACATAACTAAGGATACGGATAACATGTTTAAACATACTAGAACAAATTATGTCAGCCTATACCAGCTTTCGTTTTTTTAACTAGACTGAAAAATCGTATCTGAAAGCGGCCTTTGTGCTAACAACGCGACTGGCCTATCTCTTATTTAGACCGTCCAAATTAACAAGAGCTTCTTGACGTATATTGTATAACACAAAGTGTACAGTGGAGGGGTTGTTGTATAGAATGCAGCGGCTCAACATTGAATGGTTACACTAAATAATATCACGGATTAACATTTACACATGCGGCCAGCGGTGGGTAGAGAGTGTCGCGAGAGCAGCAGTGACCGCAGTCGCTTTTCGCGCACCGTCCGGCCACCGCGCACATTTCCGAACGCACGCTCACAATGTAACACACGTTTCCCGCCACAAATTCAAACATCGAACCCTGCGTCCAAATAATAGAAATAATTATTTTTGTTCGAATTGCGAATGAAGTGCACTGGCGCGTAAAGTCCGAACTAGCAGCGACTCTAGCGGCCAGTGTCCGGATTGCGTTGAGGACGTTGACATCGAAATTGTGATACGGAAATCGATTTATCGATTTTCAAATGATAATGTAGAATTTTTGGCGGGAAGTTTGTGTTTTTTTAATAAGTTTTTTTTATTATCGACTGTAGTGAAGGTGAATTCGGTGTTAAATTTTTAAAAAGTGATGAATAATGGTGAACTCGACTTAAATATTAATTAGTGTTTTTTTACTACAATTAGAAGTTGTAGACCGTATTATTACTTAAAGGTAAGTTTCTCATTATTTATAGTTTAATCTTTCGCTTTCTAAAGTGCCGACCATGAGTGTGGTTGGTGGCAGTTACAATAGAGTTGTGTCCAGTACAATTATATCGATAAAAATAAGAGTAGATTGTAATTATAAATAACAGATGTGTTAGGTGAAAAGTAACTTTGTAGTGAATGAAATGGTTAATAATAGTAAGTTTGGGTAACATTCAGCAAAGTGGTGCGGCTTGTGCAAAAACTCGTTTTATGAAAGTAAACGTTGGTAGGTACCCTATATCACCCGCTGTGTTGCGACATTTCACTTTGAGATAATTACTTAAATATTGTTTTAATCACGAAATATAAAAAAAATACTCGCACCATTACTAACTTTACTTTTGGATTTGTTCTCTGCTGAAAATTACCAATGACTTCTGCGTTATTACACTTATTATGGAACTGGCCGTACGAAATGAAAAAAAAAATGGTATCGATTTGTCAAATATAGGTGTCACACTTCTTCTTTTTTCAAGGATGGCATCCCGTTCTAAATTCGAAGTGCATACCCGGCCTCGTCCAGGAACCGTGACCTATTTTTTTCTACACAAGTTGTCCAGTACTCTAGACAACTATTTAGATTTTTCTATAATATGTAAAATTATAGAAAAGTCTGTGATTTTATCTAATTATTTCGTTATTTTATGTGATACGTATTTATTATACTGAGACTAGAAATGTTGTGTCACTAGTTTTCATTCTGAAGAGGTTTATGAGTACTTCCATATAGTTTTAAATTCCGTGGGTTTAATCAAGGAAAAATAAGCACACAATTTCATCTTCCTTTTTCAAATGCTCTTATGAACGAATAGAATCTCATAGAAATTAATTGGTCTAAAACCCACATCTGAATATCTTCCTTAACTATATTTCCGGCTTCTTCTAATACGATATGACGCTATTGTCAACAACCGGGCACTATTTATAGACTCTGTACCACTATTAAGAATTTCCTAAATGAAAAAAACCAGTAACATTTTGGGTCCTTTTTTATTTTTACCTTAAAGACAAAAATGTCTGGCTTGAGCATGGGCCAGGCCCCTCCTAAATTGCTGTAACTAAGGCATAATGTTTAAATAGGAATGCGAACTTCTTTATTCTTTATTTTTGTTAAATAATTATTTTATTCTAAGTTTTTTTTATTTACTATAATTATCTTGACACGAGACATATGTACATTCGTCCATATTTAGTCTTATGAACTTACTTTTTTGTAAATTGACGTCCATAAAATGCTACAGTGGAGTTTGTTGCGCCGTTTCTTCTCCACTGGTGCCTAGGAAGCGGTGGTAAACTTACTTTTAAGCAGAATTTGACGTCAAAAAGCTGTAGTAGTGCTACACAATTTTGAATAAATACCTTGAGTTTGAGTTTGGTCGCTCGGGATCGAACCAAGGATCTCAATCGTATTCGTAGCCGAAGTGCTGCTGAGGTACGGACATTCCGTTTCGTTCTTTCAAATACGTTCGTGATTACTTCATGTAATGTAACTTTACTATCACTATCACAACATAGTATAAAGTAAAGACGCTTTCCGTGTCTGGCTGTCCCTATGTATGCTTATATCTTTAAAACTACACTATGGATTTTGATGCAGTTTCTTTTAATAGATAGAGTAATTTAAGAGGAAGGTCTAAATGTATAATACATGCTTAATATAGTAGCGCTTAAAATCTGCGGTAGCCTAGTGGTATGGGTAATGGACTGTTGAGACGAGGTCTCGGGTTCGATCCCAGGTTTACCATGGCACACACCAATGACTTTTCTATGCTTTTCGAAGTTATGTGTGTATTTATCGCAGGTTTATAAGTGCCCGGTTAATGGCAATGGGCTCGCCACCTATTAAATTGGGACCTAAACATAAACTGGCGAAATGTGGATGCTAGCATCTCTGCCTACCCCTTCGGGGAATACAGGCGTGAGTTTATGTCTTATTTATAGTAGAGGGTGCAGCGGGAAAGGGATCTAACGCCACGAGGGTGAAAAAAAATTAGCGGTATGAAGTTTGCCGGGTCAGCTAGTAAATATAAAATAACTTTTAAAATCTAGTGCAAATGTAATATGTACTTATATGTGTAGTGTGTAGGATCGGGTGAAATGGCGCAAATTGGGCGAGGCCTATGTCCAGCAGTGGACTGCGAGGGGCTAATTCATTGATTCAATATATTTTAAGAAATTAGAGTGCAATGTAGGTATTCATTATTTACTTCACATGCTATACGCAGTTCCTATTTTTTTTTATCGTGCGCAAAATCCCCACGGATACCACCCCCACGGAGCCGGTGGAGGCGGTTATGTCGGACTCGAACCGACTAAAACGTACGCCGTCTTGGGTCCTTGGTTGCCGGAGGTGAGATTGCCGAAAGCATATCTCTCGCACCCCGGCAGACCTAGGACCATCTCTTTCGAGATGGTCCCCTTCGGGTTGTGGGGACCTCGGTGTCCCCAACTAGCCCCGGGTACGGGGAGGCGCACTTTGCGCCGCCGCCGCGGCCTGCTTCTGCTAGGGGTGAGAGGCGGCTCCACCGGTCACCCCTAGGCCAGTCACCCCCAGGCCAGGTACACGGTTCCTTCAATTCTAACACCCACGTCTTTTTATCATTTATTTCAAACTGCTCGGTTCCTAGGAGTATGCTAATTAGCTCATAACCTTCCCCAAGAACTAGACATTTCATTACGATTTCTTGTTCGAATTGCAGAGATAAGTAGTTACAGGGACAGACGGACTGTATTGCAAATATATGACTGTGATATGCTTGAGCATGGTGCAGGCCCCTTCTAAATTGCTGTAACTAAGGCATAATGTTTAAATAGGAACGCGAACTTCTTTATTCTTTATTTTTGTTAACTTAGGTTAATTATTTTATTATAAGTTTTTTTATATACTTTAATTATCTTGACACGAGACATATCTACATTCGTCCATATTTAGTCTTAAGAACTTACTTTTTTGTAAATTGACGTCCATAAAATGCTACAGTGGAGTTTGTTGCGCCGTTTCTTCTCCACTGGTGCCTAGGAAGCGGTGGTAAACTTAGTTTTAAGCAGAATTTGACGGCAAAAAGCTGTAGTATTGCTACACAATTTTGAATAAATACCTTGAGTTTGAGTTTGAGTTTGGTTGCTCGGGATCGAACCAAGGATCTCAATCGTATTCGTAGCCGAAGTGCTGCTGAGGTACGGACATTCCGTTTCGTTCTTTCAAATACGTTCGTGATTACTTCATGTAATGTAACTTTACTATCACTATCACAACATAGTATAAAGTAAAGACGCTTTCCGTGTCTGGCTGTCCCTATGTATGCTTATATCTTTAAAACTACACTATGGATTTTGATGCAGTTTCTTTTAATAGATAGAGTAATTTAAGAGGAAGGTCTAAATGTATAATACATGCTTAATATAGTAGCGCTTAAAATCTGCGGTAGCCTAGTGGTATGGGTAATAGACTGCTGAGACGAGGTCTCGGGTTCGATCCCAGGTTTACCATGGCGCACACCAACGACTTTTCGATGCTTTTCGAAGTTATGTGTGTATTTATCGCAGGTTTATAAGTGCCCGGTTAATGGCAATGGGCTCGCCACCTATTAAATTGGGACCTAAACATAAACTGGCGAAATGTGGATGCTAGCATCTCTGCCTACCCCTTCGGGGAATACAGGCGTGAGTTTGTCTTATTTATAGTAGAGGGTGCAGCGGGAAAGGGATCTAACGCCACGAGGGTGAAAAAAAATTAGCGGTAGGAAGTTTGCCGGGTCAGCTAGTAAATATAAAATAACTTTTAAAATCTAGTGCAAATGTAATATGTACTTATATGTGTAGTGTGTAGGATCGGGTGAAATGGCGCAAATTGGGCGAGGCCTATGTCCAGCAGTGGACTGCGAGGGGCTAATTCATTGATTCAATATATTTTAAGAAATTAGAGTGCAATGTAGGTATTCATTATTTACTTCACATGCTATACGCAGTTCCTATTTTTTTTTATCGTGCGCAAAATCCCCACGGATACCACCCCCACGGAGCCGGTGGAGGCGGTTATGTCGGACTCGAACCGACTAAAACGTACGCCGTCTTGGGTCCTTGGTTGCCGGAGGTGAGATTGCCGAAAGCATATCTCTCGCACCCCGGCAGACCTAGGACCATCTCTTTCGAGATGGTCCCCTTCGGGTTGTGGGGACCTCGGTGTCCCCAACTAGCCCCGGGTACGGGGAGGCGCACTTTGCGCCGCCGCCGCGGCCTGCTTCTGCTAGGGGTGAGAGGCGGCTCCACCGGTCACTCCTAGACCAGTCACCCCCAGGCCAGGTACAAGGTTCCTTTAATTCTAACACCCACGTCTTTTTATCATTTATTTCAAACTGCTCGGTTCCTAGGAGTATGCTAATTAGCTCATAACCTTCCCCAAGAACTAAACACGATTACGATTACGATTTCTTGTTCGAATTGCAGAGATAAGTAGTTACAGGGACAGACGGACTGTATTGCAAATATATGAATGTGATATGTATTAACAATAAAAAAACCTGACATTTTCAATTTTAAATCTAAACTAAAGTATGCACTGGTTGCGCAAGAAAATATATTTCACCAAATATAATTGTTTTGATCTTAATCGTAGCTTAATTATGAAGTTATTAATATCTTTTGTGCAATTAACTTGCTATTTAGCTTCTAACATTATAAAACAACGTTCTCCGAGTGTTTGTTTGTAAGGCTAGCACTACACTTGACGGAAAGACCATCGCGTCCTATCTGCGTGAAAAGGCCGAATTTTGCAATTTTGTTTGTGGATTGTTTATAATGTCTGGGGTAATCTACGGAGCTACTGCTCTGATTTTTCACCATTTGAAAGGGTTATACATTTAAATCCCGTAGATTATAATACTGACGGTACTATGATTATAAGACCAATGGAATGGGTGAAACACTGAAGTTCAAAATCAGGGATTTTGAGTTGAAACTTTTGAAACATTCCAATTTTAGATTCACGTTGGATATGTTAATCATCATGGTACTACCCAAAGGAGCGCAGCTGTAATCGTAAATGTCAACAAATACAACAGATTCCTGTAGGAAAAGTGATTAAAAGGATGCAATAGGTTTTTGAAGTAGGTATATGTCAGAGGCGAAGCCGGAGAAGGTCAGTTGCACATAAAAGACGAAGCGACCGAACATCCGTACAGATTACCCGTTATAAGTAATGTTAAAGCAACAGCATTCATATCTGTATTGGCATTCCGAGATTCTGACGCGGAAATACGCAACGGAATCCCCTTCAATTTTGATGATCTGAGTCTTTGTCCAGTGTAGCACCAGCCTAATTTTAGTTGCAAGACAATTACTTCGTGCTGCATACAATTTCACTTCTTTGCTCATAAGCGCTTTATTATCACGATTTTACATATAAACATACATATATTCACGACATACATATATTCGGGATAGGCAGAGACAAGAATACACCTTTTGTTTTTGTATCGTGGGTTTGATTACCAATATTTAAATTAGGCTGATTTATGTTATGTTGGACTAACAGACAACATGGTTAAGAGTCAATATAGAAATATTTCAATATGCATAAATTCACGTTTTTCCTTTGGGTTTTAGCATTACCAGCAGGCAGCACCTCGCCACTTACTCTTTTGTTTTGTGGAAATAATAAAACAAAATCATATCTAAAACGCCGCTTTGAGTTTAACAATGGTAAGTTAAGATTAACTAACAATTTTATCAAAAATCTTTACATTTAAAATGTCTTCAAATCATTGTTAAAAAGTTTATAAAATATAAATGATTAGATCTTTTTCAATTCACACAGTAGTATTTCAGTACAAGTACCGTCAGCAAAGGACTCATACAACTCAAATGAAAAGGTGTACAACTTATTTCCTTGGTTGACTGTACATTTTGTATAACTAAAGAAATTTGCGCACAGTTCAAAATGTAATGATTACTAACGTACTCGATTATACGGTGGCCGTAATAACGAAATAAAAATCGATAAAAAACGTGTACATTCTTGTGTCGAGTTTAATATCGATTGATATAGAAAGTGAGTGCGTGTTCGCAGCTATCGGTGGACATTTCACTACTCAAATATTTGTGTACGACTATGTTACTTGAATATCTGACAGTAAATTATTTAAGTATTTATTGTTTGAAGTAGATATGTTTATAATTTTCTATTATGTTGAAAACTGAACAGGAGTAGGTATCGGAAAGTAAACCCTGAACTCTGAGGTGAAGACATCGGATCCAACGAGTCTCGATGCTTGATGAAACTGATGATGATAAGTGCATTATTTTTAGTAATCAAATGACGTGAAGACGTGATCATTGCGTGAAAGGCTGAGTGCCGTGCCTCTTTGTAAAATTATAAAGTTTGACATCATAATAGGTGTTAAATATTATTTAATTCTTATGCCATTGTTCTTTGGTAACATCTTTGTTATAACTTTCTTCTTTCACATATGACGTTTTATTTTACTAAATATAATTTTTAAGCTCGTTATCTTAAATAGTACAGCAATCTTATGATTTCATGATAAACCAATCCGCCCAGGATCCACCCCTACCCGTATCACCCCTTTAAGCCATAACATACATACATACATAAAATCACACCTATATCCCAGAGGGTTATGCAGAGGTAACTTAACACCCACATTTCACCAGTCATTTTATTCTGTGCCACGTAATAAGGGGTGAGCCTATTGCCGTATTCCAGGCACTATTGTTAACTCGAGCCAATCATTTGAGGCTGGACTCTGGGGTGTACATTATCTATCTGGTGTTAAACATCAAGCCTATCCCTTAGTCGCCTTCTACGACATCACTTGGGAATCAGATGGGGTGGCCCAAATTCTATTCTGCCGGGAACATCAACTGGGTACATTTTACACCTCCCTGACTTATGGTACATTTGACCAAACGCGAATAAAGTTTATTCCTAGAATAAACAGCCAAAATCTACCACATATTTGCTGTTTATTCTAGGAATAAACTTTACTCGCGTTTTGTACACACATAGAGAAATTGGCCGTATCTTGCATTCTACTTCACCTAAAACCCCGCGGCAATGACTTCACAAGAAAGTCTAAATTAATATTGGAACTATTTAATCTGAGATGTTCATCTGATGCGACAGCCTCTTACATTCTTACAGCTAGATCATTGTCGATGACACTCAGCTAAGTAATCACGATAAGATCTCTGTTCACGCGGGGCTTTGAGCACGCGAGGCACGAGGCACTAGAGTAATCGTTTATTAAGTTATTTGTGAACGAGAACATAAAAACTGTTAAAACATAAATTGATGTTTAATTTATAATTAATTTGTTAATCAGAAAAATATAATCCATTTTTTTGTTAGTAGCATTTGTACACTTAAATCTATGTTAGTATTTATGTTCTACAAAAGATTCGTGTATTTTATAGACGTGCCTTAATATTTTACACTCATAGTTTCTGGCCACCAGTACGTTGAGCATACTGTATCACGCCTTTATCTCTTGAGGATTAGGTAGAGGTGCATATCATTTTATCCAATAATTGGATTCGGTCCCTCGTAATAGGTGGTAAACCTATTGCCGTATTCCGAGCACTATTGTTGACTCAAGCCATGCATCTGAGGCTGAGTCTGGGCGGTAAATATTTGTCTGATGTTAAACAGCCCTATCCCTTAGTCGCCTTGTACGACACCGCATGGGAAGAGATGGGACAGACCAAATTCTACTCTGCCGGAACCACAAATAATATTAGTAAATAATGAATATTAGTAACTAAAATTACTACATAATATTTTCTCTAATTATTTCTGTTAAGCTAAATTGCTAATAGGTCAAATTATTAGTGGGTCTTGTCGGCTGTGTAATAACCAGGATTCAAACCAGGATCATCTCGATTGTAAAGCCGCTTAAACAGTAAGCTGTCGACACTTTATTTGTTACTGATTCATCTATATTGTGTGCAGTAGCCCTTTAGCTTCTACTGATATCAGAATATGAAACGTTTGGATTTTTGTTACTCAATTACAGCTCTCAAACGGCTGAACGGATCTAGCTGAATTTTGGACATCCCTGGGACATTGAATATACTGTGATTAAACATTATTTTTAATTTCTCTTGGGTTCACAAGGTTACCTTTCGAGCAAGACGTCACTCACTACACAGATGATTAAACATGATTTTAATACATAGAAAAGAAAATATATCAGACAATATTAAGAACGCGCTTATAGTGAAAGTGTTTTGCTTGTGTGCGTGTGTCTGTAAATCTGTATGTGTGTGTTTGTGTACATGTGACATTGACATACCAGACTGATACGGCTACTGTATCAAAATTTTATACGACGCGATGATTTCAGATATCCAGAAAAGGCTCAGTCAGTTCATTTGGCAGCGTACTCCATTTAGAAATGTGTCTGTACTGTTTCAGTTAATGCCTGGTTGCTGATATTCTCTACTTTTAAAGAAAAAGTTAGCACAATTTCATTTATAACATATTTATATACTCTCGCTTGTGAAGGTGTAGGCGGCAGCAATTTAATTAATATACACAAAAAGCACCTTGATAGGTATACGATCTAAATCTGTATATTAAGAATAAATTCGCGCGTGGTGCGCAAGGTGATAGCATGCGCAAGACTGTATTTTCGACCGTATATCAAGGTCCTTAAGGTTTATATTAAATTGCTGTTTTTACTCGCCGCTGCGCTTCCACCGGTGTGCGCTGGGCCTAATAACACATTTCACCAACAATGAGCTGAATCTTGAAACCGTATTCTACGATTTTCTTTTATGAGACATTCGCGTAAACTTCCGTCCATACAATGTTAATAAGTGGTTAAAAAATATGCAAGTATGTACCTCATTCAATAAGGTGGTAAAGAAATGAAAGTGGTTCGTTCACTTGTGCTGTGTCGCGAACTCACGCGCACCAGATCTTTGCAACATATCCGTCAGTTTCAAAATTAAGTATCAATATTAAACCTAGCAGTATTGGTTGTGACATGACAAACCACAATGTTAATTTTTTAATCTTATCTTAATACAGGTCATTGTATGTCATTGTATGACAGCCTCCGTGGCGTGGTGGTAGTGCACGCGACTGCCACGCAGGAGGCGCGGGTTCGATTCCCGCTCAGTGCAAATATTTGTATGCATGAATATGGCTATTTGCATTGGTCTGGGTGTTTCTATATATAATATGTATGTATTTAGAAAAAAAAAGTATATAAGTATGTTTATCCGCATTCTAGATTCCATAACACAAGCTATAAAAGCCTACCATGGGTCTGGATAGCGTTGTGTGGAATGTTGTGGAATATTTATTATTTATTATTTATTTATTGCATTCATTTAGTCAACCTCCCCTGCAAGTCAACATACCTACTGATCGACGGACAAAGCTTTGATCCAGTTTTTTCTTGCGGAGATCAAACGGCAGTTAAATAAATAATAATAATAAATATTCCACAACATTCTACACAACGCTATCTAGAACCATGCTAAGCTTAATTAGAATCTAGAATGCGGATAAACATACTTAGATTTTTTTTTGTTGTAAATACATACATTAGGGTGTCCCTTAAATTTCAATTTCAATATATTTTTACGCATACCTTCTAAAAACTTTCGTATTGACCTAATATAGTCTAGAAATAAATATTAGCCCGATTTATAAACGATAACCCGTGCCGACTTGCGTTTTTAACTTGTCCATACAAGTTACGCGGGCGCAGCGCTGCGACCTATTACTGCGAGTTTCAATTGCCATTTCATACGTGATTTCTAACATTCTTAGTGAGTTGTTGTTTACTGTGTGAAGATGTCTGTGGAATTACGAAGTGATAAACAAAATATTTACCTTATCGGACTGCCAAGCCACCAGATAAATGGTGCAAAATTACCATCTAATCGACAAGTTCTCACCGTTTTATTTTACAATATTCGTCAAGTCAACCTGACTGTTAGTGAAAGTGCGAATCTTGTTATAAGAGAGTGTATTATATTTTGGGAAAAAGCCAGAGTTCCTACGAAGGCATTTCCTAAATGCGTGAAGAAACTTCTTGATTTATACCATGTTTGGAGGGAACTGCAAAAAAACTGTAAGAAAATTCAGGTGACGTTCAAGAACCGTGAAAATAATTTTGTAATAGACCTTGATAACTTATTTGATATTGCACATGCTGATGCCTTCGACAGAATGAAGATAGAGGAAGACAAAGAATTTTTAAGGAAACAGAGAGAGCCAGGTCGACCGGGATGCTTAGGTGGAATTGACAAAAAATTGGCGGAAAAAGAAGAACGAGTTAGGCAAAGAAGATTGGAAGAAGAGGAAAGAAAAGTAAAACAAAGAGAGTTATTGGCTGTTGCATCTACTTCTTCGATAGATAGCTTGGCATGTCTTGAGAATTCTGATGAGGAACAGATTTCGAACTCTGAACTGAGTACTCAGATTCTTTGCTCTGAAAAAAGTTCTAAAAGAGGCACGAAAAGTTTCATAACTCCTAAACTGGTAGCAGCTTTAGATCGATGCCAATTAAGCATAAGGGACTCAGTTTACATTCTTCATGCGGTTGTAGAAGCGCTTGGTCTGAACAGCGATGATTTCCCTATTAACAAATCGTCGATTCAGCGAATTCGTACTCAAGCGAGAAAATCCAGGGCAGAAGCAATAAAAACTGACTTCCAGAATAATTTGCCTGACGTAGTCACAGTCCATTGGGATGGAAAACTATTGCCTGGATTGGATGTACGAAGTTCAAAAGAAGAACGCTTGCCAATTATTGCTTCATTTGACGATAGAGAACAGCTTCTTGCAGTACCAAAATTAGAGAGTTCTTCTGGAAAACATCAAGCTAAAGCTATTTCAACTGCACTCTTTGATTGGAACCTCCATGATAAAGTACAGATAATGTGCTGCGATACAACAGCTTCAAATACTGGCCGTTTCAGTGGAGCTTGTGCTATATTGGAGCAGACTTTAGAAAGGGAATTGCTGCTTTTTGCTTGTCGTCATCATATATATGAGTTGGTCCTTAAAGCTGTTTTTGAAACCAAGGTAAAGCAGATTACAAGTAGCCCAGATATTCCAATTTTCAAAAAGTTAAGAGATAATTGGAAAAATATTAACACCGATAACATTGAGCCACCTCTCAATTTCGTTAAAACACATATTGCTGAGACAAACATTAAATCTTTGTTGACTTTTTATAAGACTGAACTGGAAAAATCTTTTATTAGAGACGATTACCGCGAATTGGTTGAACTATGCGTTGTGTTCTTAGAAGGAAATACAGAGAATAAACTAAAACTCAGGCCCCCCGGAGCTTTGCATCAAGCGCGATGGATGGCAAGAGCGATCTATTCTATAAAAATATGTTTGCTTCAATCGCAACTTAAAATTACTGCAAAGGACAAAAATGCTCTACAAGATGTTTGCTTATTTATCGTCACCTTGTATACTAAACCTTGGCTCGAATGCACAGTGGCAATTAAAGCACCTAACCAAGACTTGTACTTTTTGAAAGCTCTAAAAGAATATGAAAAAGTAGACGCGACCAGATCCAAGGCATCCATAAGCAAGTTTGTTCATCATTTATGGTATTTGTGTGAAGAAACAGTCATGTTATCATTCTTTGATGAAGAAGTTGATTCCAAAACAAAGATAAAAATGATTAATAATTTAAACAAAGACAATAGTTCAGATTCCGCTAAACGCTATCTCCCATCGAAGGAAGAAATTACGCAAAATTTGTTTAGTAAGCTTAATGTTTTCTTGTTTCTTTTTTCAAAGTTTCGTGGCTTAGTTTTTACTTATTTAAACTGTTTTTTCTTTCTTTCAGATATGACACTGGATGATTTTGTGACTCAAAGAAGCAAACAATTTCTATCTCGACTGCAGATCGACGACAGTTTTCTTCGGGAAGATGTATCTTCTTGGGGTGAAAATCCTACTTTTTTGGAAGCTAGAAGACGAATAAGTCGTTTGAAGGTCGTAAATGACACTGCTGAAAGAGCAGTTAAATTAATGCAAGATTTTAATGGACTTATCACGGCTGAAGAAGAGCAAAAACAGTTTTTGTTGCGTTGTGTTCAGGAAAATAGAAATCTGTATCCAGACTGTAAAAAAACTACACTAAAGAGAAGTTACCCTAATTAATTATTGTCATAATTTCTATTTAAATAAAAGTTTATGTTGATCTTATTTTATTTTTACTCATATTTACATTATTTGTTGCATTTTTATTAGTTTTGGATCAAACCAAAATGTTAGGCTAAAACACCATTTTTTTATTAAACTTTAGAGCTCGGTCGGCACGGGTTGCAATCATGCTACAAATATGAAATTTCATATTTAAGTACATTTTAGCATTTATAAAAAAAGTAGAGGGTATGCGTTTCGAAATTCTAAAAAAAATTTTTTTTTGCCATATAAGGGACACCCTAACATACATGCATGACAGCATCTGTGGCGTGGCGGTAGTGCACGCGACTGCCACGCAGTAGGCGCGGATTCGATCCCCGCTCAGTGCAAATATTTGTATGTATGAATGTGGCTATTTGCATTGGTCTGGGTGTTTCTATGTATATATGATTTTTTTTAATAAATATTCCACAACATTGTACAGTAAAGAATATTTTATCCATTATCTATATCGGGAGTTTCGGAGGTACTTTAAATTTTTTATTTTATATTATTATAATATTATATTTTTATATTATTAAGATTCTAGAATTCTGTACAGTTATATATGGATACATATTCATCATATCTTAACTAGCTTGTAATTGCTTTCGAATGTAGATAAATCACACATAATTTTTTTGTAAATACATACAATACAAAAATGTTTTCACCATTCTCCAATTTCCCTTGTCACAACGAAGCCTAATGCCCCAATTACACGTGACGCAACAAAGCAACTGTCAGTAACAAAGCACGTGATTGAATAACAGAAATTAGGCAGAAAGCGTACACAGGATTTAATTCGGCGGTAACGACTGCAGAAAGAAATGCATTGTCTCAGATGCGGTGCTTGAGCAGTATTGGAACAATGCAATCGTGTACTACCCTCTTAAATTATTTTATAATATGTTATTCTGTTATTAAATCCTTAAAATTCAATATAGGTACAAAAAGTCTGTAGTAAGTATTGTAATTTCAATAAGCTAAGCTAAAACAATAGGACTTCCGCCATCGTTCTACGCGACAGAAGCTCCACACTCGCCATCTGGACGGTTGGCGGTCCACAACTGTGCGTTTTTCGAGAAACTTTCTGCCTCGCACAACTAAACTGTGGAATGAACTGTCGCCAGCGATATTTCCGAACCAATACGATCTTCAAACCTTCAAGAAAAGAGCGTACTCTCTTTTAAAAGGAAGGCAACACACTTGATGGGCGGCGGTGATCGCTTACCATCAGGTGATCCGTCTGCTCGTTTGCCTACCTATTCCATAAAAAAAACGTTTTTACGCATATATTAGTATCACATCTTTTCTTTTCGTTTGTAAGTAAGTATTAGAAATGAAACTCGTAAGATAAATCATTGTTTGGATCTCCGTCGTCAGAGAAGTCCAAGAGTGTCTAATTAATATATTTTTATAAGGACAACAATAGTTTGGGGGTCCAAATTCATCGCGCGCTTACTATCTAAGAACAAAAACACACAACAACATATTTGGGTGTCGAACTACAATTATCTCATGTATGGTGCGTTACGAAATTTTAGGAGCCTAATGAAAACTCACCTGAGAATATACACTAATACACCTACAGATTAATGGCAAGGGTCTTGCGAAGGCTTAACTCTTGGAATAGTAGAAGCCAATTAAGACTAATTAAAAAGGGCAGGGGAGTGTGTCTTAAGCTCCAAGAACAACAATAACATGGAAATGATGGTCCTTAGTAAAACGTGCCTAAATCAAAGTAAAAAACATTTATTCGGTATAGTCAATTAAAACGGAACAATGTATGATTTGAGATTGACATGGTCATTCACATCGATAATACAACACTCACCGGGATATTTACCATGTTTCACCGGCGAGTGTTTTACTACGGTAAAACGGAACATACAAAACGTCAAAATGAAAAATATATTAATAACTATTTGAATGTAATTTTTAAAGCATTCAATAAGCTGACTATACAAATCCAAAAGGCATCCGCTAAGAAAGGATTTTGATTAATTCTACCCACAAGGGGATAAAATAGTTTTTTTTTATGCTCAATACCGTTGACTCAACACTAAGAGATAACCGACATCCACGCGGGCGGAGCCGCGGCCAAAAGCTAGTTGTTAATACATGTTAAAAATGATATGATCGTACTTGAAGTTATTTGGTGCGGAAGTAATCTCACCACTTTCTTAAGTCATCGAGACTTTAAAAGACTCTCATTAGCTCCAAGGCCACGCAAGTTTATCGCCTTGTACAGTCAGCAACAAAAATATGTTGACGAACAAAGTACTCAAAATGACCTTAAATTCTTCTTTTTACTCCCTTCCAGTAGACTTTTTTATTTTTCTAAAGAATATTAGAACCGAAGTTACTAATATTCTCTCTAACCCCTCCAACTAAGCTAAATTGCTTGTGCTAGGAGTGGGTTCACGTCGGTAGTGTAATGACCAGGATGAACCCGGGACCTCTCGATCGTAAGGCCGACTCCTTAACCATTAACTGACACCTTTAGTTCGCACAATAATATCATATAAATCAATAAAACAGATTGATTTGCTCTTAATACGAGAGTTTTAAGATCATTTTGAGACTTCGTCGTCAATTAATTTATTATAATGTAATATCTTATATATAATATGAATTTTAATTTAATTAATTCGATCTTAAATTGTAGCTTGGACACTAGAAACCTAAATAGGAATTTGACATTATGGGTGTGGTTTTGGTGAATATTTATTCTAATTCTGATTATGTGCTCTAATTATTTATTGTAATACCTAATTATCTGAATTGTAATTGTATAGGATTAATTGTGGTCTACTACCATTGTATTGGGTGATGACCTGTAAGGATGGTAGTATGATGTATAAATAAATAAATAAATAAATAAATAAATAAATAAGATATTTCTGACGCTGACGGTATAACAAGTGCCTTTTACGTCTGTTTAAAATGTATAAAAAAGTAGTGAAAGTTTTGTTCGGATCCTTATTCTGACACTCGGACGTATGAAAAAGGCTTTAAAAGATTGTACTCTTTTGTTTCGATGTTTCGGAGAGATTGCTATCTTTTTAAGGCTTTGTTTTCGATTTTTTAGATTCTGTCAATGTATATAATGGTATAGTATTTGACTAGACTTGTCCTTAGTAATACGTAAAAAACTTTCTTATATTGCATTTCTCTTATTATTCACGATTATTCTTTGGAAGGGTAAGTTGAGGTATATCAACGAGAAATGCAATCTAGAATTTATCAAAAACATTATAACATAATCAAACAAAAAAATATAATTCGATATATTTAGGTAAAATATATCTCTGCCTATCCCACTAGAGATATAAAAATGTGATCAAATATAATATAAACTAGCACGTTATTCATCATTATTAACAACTCAGCGAAGACATTTAATGTTCCATATAAAAGACATCAACGCGCGCTGATCGTTCAAGTTTTTTACAAGTCAAGGTTGGCATACATATCACCACTTTCTTCGTTTGCATTGGAAATGAAGTTTATTGCATAAATATTCTATTAATAGTCAATAATACATTAATGTGAGTTTCGAAGCAATGTAAAGGTAGCAAACAAGTACACCTCCTATTTGGTAATTAGGGCCTGGAGGATGAGTTAAAACCATATTGTTACATAATTGCTGAAGTTAAAAATACTAGAATGTTACTTTTTGAAGCAGAAATTAAATATCAAATAATCATAGTATACTTAAATACACATGCCTACATATTATAGTTATTTTATAAATCAAATACGATACATAATTCATAAATTACACTGAATGGAACCAAACCCGTGACCTCTGATTTAACAGTCAAACGAGTTAGCCTTACGCTAATAAATCTCTGTCTATAACTTTTTTTTTCATGCGGAAATCGCCTCGGATACCTCCTCCACCGCGTCCCGTCTGTGGGTCGTCGTGCTTGGCTGTAGATGAGATTGTTTTCTACATATCCCTCGATCCGTGACTGATCCATGGCCATCCCTTACGGTCTGGCCTTCCCCGGGAGGGGGGACAACGGTGGAGAGTTGGGGACAACTCGCCCCCACCACCAACCTTTGTGTATCCTAGATACACAAAGGTTGGTGGTGGGGGCGAGTTATTTTGTTAGTATTTGAATTTATATTAATTCTGTATACTTGATGGGTCAAGTATACAGAATTAATATAAATTCAAATACTAACATAATAACAACAGTTACAATGTTCTAACCAAAGTGCATAAAACCGGTATCGGTCGAACATAATTTTGCATTCATACCCCTTTTGTTAGAACAAGTTATCGTAATCCACTTTCTACAAGATATTGCAACGTTCAACTTGACCCACTAAGTAAATTAACATTATTTTGTTATTTGTCATAATCGCGTATCAAAATCACGAACGAGTGAATGAACGAACGAACGAACGAAAATATCCGTTCAAAAAGGTAACTGTCAGTTTGACGTACGGTAAGTGACGTATGCTGTCATTATTTGATGTTATAGTTATAAGTGAAGTTTGTTGATGCTCAGAGCACAGAGCCATTCATCAAGAATTGAATTGAATTGAAGTGAAGTTTGAATTTTTAGACAAGATTTGATCTTGGGTCTACTAAGTTCAAGTCTTGTCTAGAAATGAATTGAATCTTTTTATTTAAACATCTATATTACCAGTAATATTTACTTAAACTTTTTCGATTCAAAATATCTAATTCAAGAAAATCTAGTTACCTACAGAAAACAGAAAATGTATACGCAAAATACTACATTGTGAATCTTTTCACGAAAAACGTACCTGAAAGATACATTAATTACATCTGTAACAGTTAAACAATACAATATCTATTTATCCATATCCATACTAATATTATAAATGCGAAAGTAACTCTGTCTGTCTGTATGTCTGTCTGTCTGTATGTTAGGCTTTCACGCCTCAGCCCCTGAACCGATTTTGATGAAATTTGGTATAGGGGTAGATTAGACCATGAGAAAGGACATAGGCTATGTTTGGTCGCGATAACCGACATCCACGCGGGCGGAGCCGCGGGCAAAAGCTAGTAATATTTATATTTTTGTTTGATGGCACTTGCTGGAATTCATTGTTACTTGTTACACATATTGAGAACCCTTGTACTTTTTCAACAGTATTTATTCTATTACACCTGACCGGTTTCACCTTACGGCATTCTCAAAGGTTTACATTTACTAACGGTTTTGGATGTTTTCCTAAAAACTACGATATTTAACATTTTTCAGAGGTAACAACAGAAAAATACACTTAATTAAAAATATTGATCAAATCGTTCGATCAAATTTTTTTTTGGATTTTGATACGTAACCAAAGTCAGTCATAGCACCTTAAAGTGTCAGAAAATTGCTACTATTAACACACTTGTTTCTTTTTATAATAGCCTAATTTTTTATAGGCTATCGTTCAATCATATTGTGTATGTGTTCTGTCTGACAGTTGAAAGAGATTGAAGATGTACGCCAATTAATACTCGCAGCACTTCTAAATTTGGCCAATTTGAATTACAATAATCACCGTTTGTTTGTCTTACCGTAATATTTAGGAGGAAGCTGGATTAAACGTTTTCTTTAGTGAATGACCCAAATATCTCCCTCTCTTTCACTTAACTTCCGAAGAAGAGAACACATCCATACTAATATTATAAATGCGAAAGTAACTCTGTCTGTCTGTATGTTACGCTTTCTAGCCTAAGCCACTGAACCGATTTTGTTGAAATTTGGTATAAGGGTAGATTAGACAATGAGAAAGAACATAGGCTATGTTTGGTAGCGATAACCGACATCCACGCGGGCGGAGCCGCGGTCAAAAGCTAGTTTTATATAAGTCCATATTTCGTTGAACATATCTTTCTGTATTATTGTCACGTAAAATTGCAACATATATAAAATACAAAACATACAGCCCATAACAAGGTAACTGCTTGACGGCAATAGGCTCACCCCCTATTACGTGAGATTTAATCATAGTTGACGTAATATTATGGGTGTTAATAAACCTTTGCCTACCTCTTCAGGGATTTACAGGCGTGAGTATATGTATGTATGTTTATATGTAAAATCGCGAAGTTAATCGCAAAATTAAAATCTCAATAATCGCTGAGGATATCCTTTTTCACGGATTAAAGAGAATGCAGATTGCAGTTTATTACAATTTGTTAAATATCGGAAATCCGTCAAGAACATAAATATGCATTGTTATTATTTTGTACTAGCTTTTACGCGCGGCTCCACCCGCGTGTATGTCGGTTATCGCGACCAAATATAGCCTATGTCCTTTCTCATGGTCTAATCTACTCCTATACCAAATTTCATCAAAATAGATTCAGTGGTTTAGGCGTGAAAGCGTAACACACAGACAGACAGACAGAGTTACTTCTGCATTTATAATATTAGTATGGATATGAAAGTATGGATATATTTTAAGAAATCAGAATCTCATTACAAGTCAGACAATGAGACGGAAGATACAACTGGATCAAGAATCAATTAGATGTTACATTAGTGACTACAATATAACAAACCACTAACATTACGAACTTTCACATTGCAAAGAGTACTAATATACCAAGCTGATGTAATTAGTAGCATAGTGAAAAGGGTTTAAACAATCCTTGATAAGACCTTAATCTTAAATAAGTATTATATTGTTTTCACGGCATTTGTATATATATTTGTATTGACAGCCTCTGTGGCGTGGTGGTAGTGCACGCGACTGCCACGCAGGAGGTGTGGGTACGATTCCCGCTCAGTGCAAATATTTGTATGCATGAATATGGCTATTTGCATTGGTCTGGGTGTTTCTATGTATAATATGTATGTATTTACAAAAAATAAAAATATATCAGTATGTTTATCCGCATACTAGATTCCATAACACAAGCTATAAAAAGCTTACCATGGGTCTAGATAGCGTTGTGTAGAATGTTGTGGAATATTTATTATTTATTTATATTTACACTTCCCTATATATGACACCAAAAAATGTGAAAATTGTGTCTTTTTTTCCACCTTTATAGAGATTAACCTATAGGTAAATTCTTTAGGTGCTAGGCCTGCTAGATACCTTGTCTGCTTTCACTTTTTACAGTATCATCTTCGATTCTATTGTTATTAAAATGTATTTTTTATCAAACAAAAATTTAAAGACAAAAAAATATCAGAAACATTATTTAAAATAAAACATTTATTACTTAATTTATTATTTATGCTTTTTTATTATCATGCATTAAAACTAAAATCGAAAACAAAATTACAATCAAAATTTAATAAAATTGCATTTTTATTTCAGTACATGATTTTCATGCAAACTTCCGACAGTATCTAAAAGTTTATTATCTTTTAAGTACCGGTTGCTTTTGTATTGTTTCTCTTTAACATCTGTTTATTTTTATAAAAGGATATCCTTTACAATTTACTACTCAAACCACTATGTACAACATCAGCCTTGCATTAAATATTATTACATATGCAAAAGGATTTTGAGGCTAAGTTCTTAAAAAACTAAAAATAGCGAACGTATTTTTTAAATACTAAAATGTAGATTATCACTTTCACGATTTCTTCAAAGTGATTACATTAAAAAAACCAAGTTTCACCAAGACTTATTCAGATACTGAGAGCTTAGTGCGTTTTTGGTGAATATTATAACTTTTTTATTAGCCGATTTCGAGTAGATATCCTAGGCTTTATTTTGATGAATCAGTCAGTCAGTTAGAAAAAGTATCTTTTCAGCACATGTATCAAAGGCACTATTAAAACCTGGAACTCCCTGCCAGCTCACGTTTTTCCTTCTTTCTACAGCCCCAGGTCCTTTAATCGGGGCGTAAAAAGGCATCTGATGAGGCCGTCAAGCTGAGTGCCACCATTGTTAACATCCATACTAATATTATAAATGCGAAAGTAACTCTGTCTGTCTGTCTGTCTGTCTGTCTGTCTGTCTGTCTGTATGTTACGCTTTCACGCCTAAACCACTGAACCGATTTTGATGAAATTTGGTATAGGGATAGATTGGACCTAGAGAAAGGACATAGGCTATGTTTGGTCGCGATAACCGACTTCCACGCGGGCGGAGCCGCGGGCAAAAGCTAGTAGTACATATTTGTAATGGTAACCCTCTTTCCTGACACTTTGCCTTCAGCTTACCATTAAGCTGGGTGAAATCAAATTGACGTGCCTTATATAAAAATCAGGTATAGATACCAACATATATTGACTTAATTAGGTTACGACCTAGATAAAAACGCAGAACTAAATAAACATACACTACAAACATAAGTAACATCATTTTAAAAAACATTCACTTTATTCTAAAACATCTTCATAACAATAGAAGTCAAAGAATCAACGAAAATAAAGAAAAGTATTGTCGTGAGAACTCGTCTTTATGTCCACAGCTATTTTAGTTGTCATCAAGCTGTCATCTGACTGTTGGCAGGGTAACGGTAAGGTACATGTCACACCACCATTGCGTTGGGGAAAGTGTCATTATTATGTAGAAGCCGTAAAGTGTAATACTTCTCATTTAATATGTGAATTTGCATTTCAAAAGCTGTTTTTATAATTTACGTTTATAATTTGACGGATTAAGTAATTTTTTATCATGATGTCTAATGGTAAGGACTGTGAAGTGTGAAGAATGAATGTGAGTCACTGCTGTTATGCTTGGTGGTGAGTCAGCAATAAGTACTCAAAATGATCTTAAAATGCCTTGGTTTTCTCCCTTTCTATTCTGATTGTACTAATATTTGGTATACACCTTTAATTCAGACAATAATATAATTAAAATCAATAAAATAGCTTGATTTGCTCTTACTCATAACAGCTAGGTATTAAGATCATTTTGAGACTTTGTAGTCGATATCGTTCTGACGCTGACTGTACCTAATTTTTAATAGAATAGAATAGAAGATTGCACTGGAGCTATCTTATATATGACATCACCAGTTTTTGCCCGCGGCTTCACCCTCGTGGATGTTGGTTATCGCGACAAATCATTTCTCAAAGGACGTAGGTGTACGAAGTTTCATGTTTCTAACTTTGAAAATGACGAACTTTCCATACAAACTCTTATCACCTATTTTACCCTCTTAGTAGCTAAATTTTGAAAAACACTGATACACATGTTCATTTATTTCTTAAAAGTCACAAGTTTATGAAATTTAGTGTAGCTCTGAGAATGACGGACGTTCATACAAACATCCATCCCGTATTTTACCCCTTTAGTAGCAGAATTTTCAAAAATCCTTTCTTGCTTACATCATAAAATGCATCTACTGTCAAAATTTCAAGTTTGTAGGTCCAGCGGTTTAGGACTTTGCGTTGATGAATCAGTCAGTCAATCAGGACAAGTAATTTTATATGTATAGTATAGATAGATAGTGTGACACATATAAGACTGACAAAAGGAAACGGTTTTGCCGAAACCATCTCGGAGAAATACAGCCTTAGTGACCTTGTACGAGAACCCTAGTGACCATTGTAATATATTTCTCCGAACCACAAGAAAATATAGAAACAAACCAATGCTTCTGTACAGAGAACGAGTACTTATCTTGTAATTGATGATCAGCGTTTTTTATTTCATTATTAGAAAGTGCAATCAGCTATTACTCTTACAAATCCGTAGCTATGCACAAAAAATGTTGAATACAAGAAAATAATTTAGCTTTACGTTTCTTGGTTTTATAATTTTAAGTATTTTATTTATTTATTTAAACTTTTTGCACAAATACAAATTGATTGTACAAAGGCGGACTTAATGCCATGGGCATTTTCTGCCAGTCAACCTTAGGGTGATGCAGAGATATTTTGGTCAAAGGTAGGTGCGCGAAGTGTTCTGGTGAGAATTTTTGCCTAGTTTGGTACACATGCTTACATAATAAGTATGAAATTAAACTTAATAAACATAAACATAAGAATATGTTCATACATATGTTAATATATACAAACATCATAGACTACATACCATAAACTTATTATATACTACATACACATATAGATCAATATATACATATACACACATATCCATACATATACATACATAGACCTACTAGCACATACATACATACACATACGTATACATATATTACATATCAAATATATACAAACTAAGAAAAGAATGTAACGGATACAGACTGAACCCGATTTCCAACTCTTCTACCGATCGTTGTTGTAGAGCTGACGTACTCTGGCCTTGAATATAAAACGGTTTGCGGACATCCTGACTTCCAGAGGAAGCGCATTCCATAAAAGAATAGCTTGTACTAAGAAGGAAGAGTGAACAAGACTTGACGTGTGAGTGGGACAGTGTAGGAGAAGGTTGTTAGAAGAGCGTAAGTTTTTATTATGGGTAGAGCCAAGTAAGTGGAGCTGAGACTTTAAATAAGCTGGGGCGTTGGGCGAGTTTAGCAGAGTATAAATCAAGGTGACCGCTCTTAGACTGCGTCGCCGTCGTATAGGCAACCAACCCAGCTCTGTACGATACTCTGAAACGTGGTCGTACTTCCTAAGATTGTAGACGAATCGAATGCAATTGTTGAGAAGTCGGTCTAGTTTATTGAGCAGATCAGCATTCAGGTCGAAATAGCATACATCACCATAGTCGAAAATAGGAAAGATTAAAGTTTGCATAAGCATTGCTTTGGTTTTAGGTGGAAGAAAGTTTTTAAGACGGTAAAGAGCCCTTAGTGTACCGGTTACCCTCTGGCTGACGCTAGTGACTTGATCCCGCCAACTCAGAGTTGAGTCAAGGTGTAATCCTAGGTCCTTAACACCGAGTGTAACAGGAATTATTTTCCCATTAAAAATAATCGCTGGCATCGTCTCGTCTTTTAACCTTCTCATCATATAGCTACTCCCTATTATAATGCTCTGACATTTGTCAGGGTTCACTGCCAGTCCGAACCTGCTACACCAGTTACATATAAAGCTCAAGTCAGCGTTTACTCTAACAATAGCCTCTGAGATGTTATCCACAGAGGCTTGGCTATACAACTGCAGGTCATCGGCATACAAGTGATATGAACATTGAAGATCGGAGGTTATGTAGTTAATAAATATGGAGAAAAGAAGAGGAGAAAGTATACCGCCTTGAGGGACCCCAGAGTCCAGATTACACCAACTCGATGACTTCTCGTCGGTACAAACAGACTGCTGGCGACCCTGAAGATATGAAGAGAACCAATCCAGGTCATCAGATGAGATTTTAATGTGGGCAAGAACTGATAAAAGAATCTCATGGTTCACACAGTTGAACGCATTGGAAAAATCTACTAGGACCATCACAGTAGCCTTAGTCTTTTCCATGCCATCCCTGATATCACCCGTAACCTTTAGGAGTGCAGAGGTAGTACTATGCCCTGGCCTGAATCCTGATTGCAGAGGACTCAGTATGTCATTGTGATGTATAAAACTAGACAACTGTCTATACACACATGCCTCCAGCACTTTGGATAGAAAGGGTAGGATCGAGATAGGTCGAAAGTGCTTAGGAAGGGAGGGATTAGAAATTTTGGGAAGGGGACGAACAAAGGCCTTACGCCATAACATAGGGAAATTACCAGAATCTAGGGAGAAGTTGATGATGTGTGTGATAGCTGGGAGTAGATGTACTAAGCATCTCTTATTCAGTAAAGAAACTTGATAGAACACAGTTTGATAAATGAAAAGGTGCAAGTGATGTCGACTGTTCAAAGAGAAATGGTCATAAAGGACATCATTTATACTTCACAGCAATGTAATTTTTCTGTGAACTGCCCCTTTCGAGCTGTCGATATTATGGTTATTTCAATAGCACCCTTTGTGGTAATGGCTGGCATTAGTATAAGTTGGTTTAGTATAAGTTTTATTGGCAAAATGTACTCTTTTCGCGTATTTACTTCGCATAACGCGGACTGCATGTTACTGTGGACTTACTATTACTGTAAAGTTAAATATTTGATTCATAAACATAGAGCTTAAGCTGGCTGTTTAGATGACAACCATGAAATTTTGGTGCTTTCAATTGTGTAAGGACTAGCTTTTGCCCGCGATCCGCCCGCGTCGATGTCAGTTATTGAGACCAAACATAGCCTATGTCCTTTTTCAAGATCTAATCTATATCTATACCAAATTTCATCAAAATCGGTTCTGTAGTTTAGGCGTGAAAGCGTAACATACAGACAGACAGACAGACAGACAGACAAACAGACAGACAGACAGAGTTACTTTCGCATTTATAATATTAGTATGGAGTATGGATTGTTGGAAATTTGACACTTATGAGGGGAAATGTCAAAAATTACCACGCGAAAGCAGGATACACAAGTATCCAAATACTGAATGGTCCTAGAAAAGAAGTGGAGATTAAAGATTGAAAAAAATGATAAATAATAGTACCAACACACCATAGTAATTTATCGGTTCATTATCTATAGATATTAAAAGACAAACAGCATAATGAATGAAGTAAATCGATTTCATCATCTTTTCATAAAAGAAAATGAATTATAAAATGATACTACCGTTATGTACACCTCGTGTCACTTGCGCCCGCGCCGCTCTGGTTTAGAAAGTGAACTCTTTACGCAGACTTCCTGCGATAACGTTTACGTTATAGTACGATACTAATCTTGTTGGGATTACACCGCAAACTATTACTTAACGGCTGTTAATGAATACCATGCTATGATGGTTTATAATTAACTAGAAGTTGGTTTTTGAGGTAAAAAATCATAGAATATAATAATTGTAATAATGAAAGAGATTCTATTGCGATTTATTTGGTGTTATTTTGCTATTTAGGTACACTAAAAAGCAACCGAAACGTCAGGATCATTGTAAATAACAAATTAATATAGCATAAATTGCGATGGAATCTGTTAAAAATAGTTTTATTTCAATGTTTAACATTCGCGTGAACTTCCAACAGTTAAAAGTTAGTGTCAAATGGCGAGCTGTTGTCTCTGCCTACCCCTTAGGGAAATAGACATGAGCGTGTGTATGTAATGCATAAAGCAACTAACAAAGTACATCTATTTAATCATCATAGGCGTGACAGTTGCATCTATAGTTCACAATAAAACCATCCAGTTCCGGGGCAGTTAGCAACACAATCATAACAAGTTACAAAAGGTCATAACTCCAACATTGTTACAATGATTGGCCTAACTTTGTGGTTCTAGCACATTTGCATACAAAGCCTCATTGCCTTGCTGCGTCGGTTCTTGTAATTGAAGTGTCAAATTGCTTATCATCAGTACTCGAGGATTGTTGGAGCATGTGTATCCGTGATAGTCAAGGCCATGTTTTGAATGATGTTGAATATATAATCACGCCTTTATCGTCGGAGGGTTAGGCAGAGGTGAATTGCCACCCACATTTCACCAATCACTCTATTCGGTCCCACGTAATAGGGGGTGAGCCTATTGCCGTTTCCCGGGCACTATTATTGACTCGAGCCATGTATCTGAGGCTGGGTCTAGGCTGTATATATCTGTCTGATGTTAAACAGTCCTATCCTTTAGTCGCCTTGTACGACACCGCATGGAAAGAGATGGAGTGGCTCTAATTTTACTCTGCCAGGATTTTTTTATGGGATACGTTGATATGACTTTACCTCGCCTGATCGTGAGGGTAAAGTTTCAGGAAATATTGTCACTAATAAAGACACCAATCATGTCACAAAGGTGGCCTTCAATTTGGCGGCCTCATTAGATAAGTTTTCACGCCCCGCTGAAAGGGCCCGGGACTGTAGAAGTACTACTAAGAAGGAATTAGTAGAAAGGTTATGATTTAGGAGAGAAGCAACACCGGGTGCTTCTATGTACATCATCACTCTTTTATGTAACGTCTTGGATTGGTCTGCAGGTCTTTAGGAGCTCTTAAGTCGGATTAAAATATACCTAAGAACATTGGATGCCTAACCGAATGGAATATAGTTGTCGTCGATCTGCTTGTCTTCTATTGGTCATTGTAAAAAAAAAAAATATTTTATTGTTAGCATAAGGACAAACCTTTGTGGTTTTTTTTTGTGCTACTCTGTACAATTTTAAATGTTTTTCAAAACACGTTAACAAAAAAAAAAAAAAGCTTATTACGTACATATATCTATCTATCGTGAATAAGGCTTTACATTATAAAATAATTTCAGTCGTCACGGGACGTCTGGCATTTGGAACATTGAAAATATGTTCAGTAAAATAACTAATGAAAGTTTATTTAATTAAAGGATATAAAGATGGAATAATTAAAACAACTTATTCAAAATGTTAATACAGAGAAATCTTTATTCGAAAAGAAATTCATTTCTTACCAAAAGTAATTTTTTGAACCGATTGTTAGCAGACGCAGAGTCGCGAGCGTGTCGAACGTGTGTTGGTCTTCACCAGAATGGTAGTCGCCCCCGTAAAAATCAAGATAAATAAAACTGTGCTATGAGTCCCAGAATGCAATCTTTGGATGCAACCGAGCCTGATGATGGGATAACGATGAGTGAAATTAAAAATGTAATCTCTGAGCCGATTGGGTACAACAAGTTACGTGCACGTGCTGATACGTTAACGGCTGCTGGCGTTAGAGTTGTTATAAGAACTGGGAGTCAAGCGTTGAGCGCTGAGTCGACGCTTTTGAGCATAAACTAAATATTCCACAACATTCTACACAACTCTATCTAATCTAGACTCACTAGACTAGACTAGCTTGTGTTATGGAATCTAGAATGTGGATATAGATACTTTTTTTTTTTCGTAAATACATACATAATATACATGGAAACGCCCAGACTAATGCAAATAGCCATATTCATGCATACAAATATTTGCACTGAGCGGTAATCGAATCCGCGCCTCTTGCCTAGCAGTTGCGTTCACTACCACCACGCCACAGAGGCTGTCTAGAACCATCACGAACCATTTTAACCATGCCGCCATTGCTCGAGCGTTTTAGACTCGGCTTGAATTCCGTATCGAGCGTTTATAAAATGCTCGAATGCCTATTTGATCTTTTCTACATAATTAGCTTGCGTGGCCAGCTGTTTAACAGGCACTTTAGATGTTTCATTTAAAACACGAAATTATTAAACTATTACGAACCCTTAATCTCGAACAATCTGATTAAGAATACAATACATTTTACTCATCGATTGTGAGAGAAGATAAAATATAATTTCCTAATAGCGTTAAATCTTTGAATTAGTCTAAATTTCTATTGTATTTTCAAAGTCATAGGATGTCGATAATGATATCCATTTCACAGTATATTGTACTTGGTGGATTGGGGCTTATCGGACAGCATCTTAGGAAGTAATTTGCATGCATGCTGTATGAAGATTTCGGCCAAGGGTGTGAGTAATTTGTTAGGGCCGATTATGTTATAATACATGATTTTATTACATTTCAGGTGCATATATCTATGTTAATCAGATCACAGATGTCTTAAGCAAAGGTCAAGTCAAAAGTAACAATATGCGAGAATGTATGTAGACAATTACGTTAGTTGAAGAAGCGAAAGGCGTATGACAAAATCATAGCATTCTCAGCAGGAGAAAGATATTGTCTCTGCGAACCTTTATATAAAATCGCACGCCATCTCTGATCTTCAGATACCGGGGTATAAGATTGCCTAAGACATATACGTAGCACCCAGGTTGATCCAGGGCCATGACTGGCTTCGATGTGGCCCCCTCGAATATTGGAACCATGGTGACCTCATCTTGCCCACGGAAGGAGGGGGATCCCATTGTGATTTTCTTTAACATTCAGCTGTTGCTCGCAACTTCATCTGCGTGGAAAGCTAACCACTTTTCCGTAGAGCATCGGCCTCCATGACCGGGACGTGAGGGATTCGCGCACGCCCCCCCTAAGTAGCGGGATAACATCCGAAAACCCCCCCATAGCCGCGGGATAGCACCTGAACTACCCCCTAGGCGAGGCCACAGTGGTAGCTGTATGTTTGATGGCAGTCCTAGGACATCCTTCCGAGGGCTTACCCGGGGCTCTCAACCGTAGGCTGTTGGGCGTTACGTGAGGGTTTTTACTCGGTAGGAGTCCGGCATAGCATCCAAGAAGGATTTTCCCTCACGTTAAAAAAACACTTTCCCGTGTACAGTTATATCATTTTGCTATTTCAGACTGTAATTAATCTCTTTGGCGCATTTCATCCAATTTCCTTCAGCTGTTTTAGTGTGATAGCGTAATAAGCCTTTGGAATACATCCATTCATTCATACTTTCGCATTGACAATAGTAGTAAGATTTCAATTATTTTCTCATTACGTCCAAATTTTGTAAATAAAGTATATCTGTGTATGTTCTTAGGTTTTGGAAATTGCACAAAGTCTGTGTCATTGGCGAAGCTGGTATATTATTATAAGTACGTTAGAAAAATGTAAGAGTATATGTTTGGTCTCTTATGTCGAGGTCACAGAATAGATAAAAGTGACAATAGGCTGAGGTGACTATTCTGTATAATCACAAATATTGAGAACACTTGTACTTTTTCCACATTATTTATTTGATTGAACATTTACACAGTTACATGTAAATGTAAACCTTCCTTAAGGCCAGGATTCGAACCAGGGACCTTTGGATTGACGCCGACTCCGAACCACTAAGCTACTGACGGCGAAGCTTGTTTTACTTAGTCAGTAAAACAAGCTTCGCCGTCAGTAGCTTACGGCTTGAGCTACTGACGGCGAAGCTTGTTTTACTGACTAGTAATTTTCGTCACGAATATTCATATTAAAAAAACTTGTATCTGCTTTGTGTTGCTGAGCTATATTGGGTTATATTCTAACAACAAAACTCAAAAGCAGAGTACTGTTGAGTTTTGTTTTTCATTACCATTGTCACCACGTCATCATCATCGAGTTACACTCGAACCCGAAGTTAACTCATTCGTTTCAGCTTAACATCAGGCCAGGCGAAGTCTTATTGACGTACTTTACTTACATAAAAAATATCTATCTACCATAAGTACAAAAATAATATAATTATGTTGGTTTATTGTCACGCACGTAACTAAGATAAATAGAAGTTTCGCCAAGCATTCAACAAATAGTCTTAGCTAAGCGCCACCAAATATCTATACGTTGCGCATACTATACAGTAATTGCTGCAGTAATTAGTCCCTCTCAGTAATGGGCTTCGTAATTATATAATCAACGTACTATTGACTGTTACTGTATAAGAGTACATTCGCTTCGGTATCAACCTAACACATCCCGAGTGAAAGACTATGTAAGCTCTAAAACTTTACATAAAATGATAAATCAATATTTAGAGAATGTTACATTTGGTCTCTGAAAATTAAATAATATATAAACATTTAATTATTGATTAATTAATTTCATTTCATATTATTGCCCTCCTTTTTTACACGCGGAAAGTCTTTCAGACTTCACCTTACCGGCTCCCAATGCAACCGGCTGTTCGGGATTTCAGTGATATCATTACTTTATTGTCGTGTTTAATGATGTAAGGTAGTTAATTACTAATTTAGTGATGTAAGGAATTCAATAATAACTCATATACACGTAAACTTGATATTCTCAAAAACTCTCAAACAAACACAATCCCTGAAATAATAAAAATCTGTTTCGAAGTTGTCATATAAAAATGGAGTTACATATCGAAAATAAACAAACATCAATAAAAACGAACAGAAGTCGTGTCAATAAACGCTATTAACAAGTTTGTTCACACCAAACTTGCTAATTAAGTTACACACGCCGGGGTCAGCTGCGTGTCAACATAAAGCCTCGTATACACTAGGCAATAATTGACGCACAACACGTAACGCGCAGCAATAGCAACAGAGTTATACTGCCGAATAATATCGTTGCATATTTGCGCCGCGGCTTGTTGTTTATTTCCGTATCGACAGCATTAAAAAAAAAAAGAATATTAACAACCGAAATTGGGTGTGCGTTGCTTTATAGACAATTGTCTTATAAAAATCCGTTTTACAGAAAATGTTTCGCATAATTTCGTTTCATAGAATAATCAATATACAGAATACTTACTTTAAAGATTTTTGTTTCACATAAAGTTTAACATTAGAATAGTCGTATCATAGAATAACAAATCAAATATTCTTAATCATTAAGTATATTGTTTATTTAATATAAAACTTATTACCAAGAATAAGTTAATACTTACAATAAACAATTCTGGGTGTTCCTATTTCTGGATGGTTAAAAAAATCACCACGAAGACTAAGGCGGGAGCTCCGTTCAGCTTCGCTCCCGCCTTAGCCTTCTAACCTAACCTCTCCGAATCGGGGTAATCTGAGTCGGGGTGTTAGCTATAATTACATTCTATAAACTTTTAATTTTCTTTAAATATAATTCTAGAGTTTTATAAGTTTGTTAAACAAAAAAATATGATTAAAAATTCATTCAATTGTGTTTCTGGGAAATATGTTTCATTGTAGTTAATTGTTTTTGAAACAATTATATTCGAAATAAAAATATAAGGGCCAAATATTATATGAAACATTTTCTGTGAAACGAAATTCTATGAAATTTCTTTCTGCGAAATAAGGGACTCCCCATTGTCCCATGATGGACTCAGTATTATGTTAAATAAAATTCCGCATTACTACGCGTCTTTGTTCAACAACGTTGTACAATTAATACAATTAATGCATCATTGGCGCGCGTTAAGTGTCACCTAGTGGCTACCAGGCCTAATATGCAGACACTTGTGTATATTTTGACGGGAACATGATGAGGTAGCTATATGTATGCTTATAATGTTTCAGGAGTCTCCAATGCCTTATGGCTAAAAAATAATTTGATATTTTTACAGATTAAAACATTTATAAGGAGAGAGATTCCACTTCTTTAGAAGTTGGTTAAAAATTTCATTAATTATTTAATTATTTGGTAACTTGTTATATCATAAGTATTTGTTTTAACAAAGGAAGTGAAAACGATGTATCTAAATATGTTGTAGTCAAGCACGTTTATAAACATATAATATTTGTTTACTTTTTCTACTTTCTTGAGTAATTTGAAACCTGTGCGTTCGTACCCCGTGGTCGTACCTTTGTTTGCCTTTGGTTTTTTATTACTCATCGACAGAAAAAGAGCTAATATGGGCGTGAATATACCTCTGCCAACCTATCGAAAATATAAATCTTGATGCACTTAAACATTAGATTAATCGGGAATAGTACCCGCGATCTCTCGGTTTGTATTTAAATATTACTACTTTGCCACACCCTTTCTTATCTGTATTCCTAGAAGTCTTCGATTAGTAATCTTTCACAATGTAGAATGCATTTTATTGAAGTACCTACCATTATATTAGAACTCACAGATATCGCACGAGATATCTATGAATTATAATAAGGAAATTCGAAATAAAACCCTGTACCTGTCCGGCCAGCGTGGAAACAGTAGTCCCAAGTCCTCTAACATTGGGAGAGGCATATGCCCAGCAATGAACTGCGATACGCTAATTTAAATTAATCGATTGAGATATTGGACATCGGTACTAAATATTAAATAGCTTTACCACGGTATTCTCTCTAAGCAGTCTTGCATTTAGTGAAATAAAACCATTTGATTCAATCGCCATGTATTTGTTATTATAAGTCACACCGCGATCATGGCTGCTGAAAACCAGCCGATACGTCGGTTTAAAAGTAAATAATAACAAATGTATCGTGATAAAATCCGTAAAAAGTGGTTTTATTACAATAAGTGACATTCGCGTAAACTTTAGCAAAAAGTCTTGCATTTCTTCTACTGCTTCCTCTACTATTATTATTAATCTGAGTAATTTACTTCTCGCATTGCATTTAATGCTGATAATTTTAAAATTGCAATCAAAGAAAGTAGGCTCCGTAACCTGGCAGCTATTGACCGTAACGTTATTGATTGTATATCTGGTACAATGCACATTCTGAACTGTTCAGCAATACGTTGCGTCACCGATCGGATTGTAATACTTTTCACACATTAACGAATACGTTCCGATTCACGGAAGCAGGTACTACGTTGATACGGTTTTAATTTGTGTTGTTGAATGATTCACTATGTCTTTTACATTCTGGTCTGATTGGGTATTATACTATAACTAGTTAAAATAAATTATCTAACCGAGCTTATTAAATTAAGAATGGTAAAAGAGCGGTGAAAATTGCATCGGTTCTTATATGGTTTTTATTTATTTTTAAGCATCCACCCAACCTATAATAGTAACTGATTTGACTATTAAATTTTATGACGTCTCTAAATATTCTCTTACAAGTTACCTTATAACTTTCGTTTTGACGTTTAGTAAAAAAGTAATTAATTTGACTAGTCAGTAGAATACCCAATTGTATAGATTTTTATACTAAGGCAGGAATTATGAGACCCTACCAAGAGCTTCGCTAGGGTCCAAACAAAACTCACTTCAAACCAGTACTACTAATAATTGACAGACGAGGCTCCAGTCTAAGCTTTCTTCTCATAGTTGAAATCTAAAATAGACCAAATTATAGAAATGTAAAGAAGAAGTAGGGAGTGGATCCTGAGCTCCAAAATGCAGGAATTGAATGCGATCGGATTGGAGCTCGGATGGTATTGGTAATTAAAAATGTAGAATTTTTTACCAGTGACGATGGTAAATTAGTTTCTAATGCAATGTAAATAGGTACTTAATTACTTTATTGAGGTTTTATGCAACTTACCATCCGGCAGTTAAAAATAAAAGATACGCCTTAGCGAGTGCATCCGACAGCGCTACTGTAATGCACTGGAACAAATTTAAACTTATCGAGTATTTGATTCGAGTCATAGACATTCGGACAGACCTAAGTATGTCCAGCAAGGGATTTCAAGGGGTTAGTTGATTGATTTGATGGAATATTGGTGGTTTTGTATTGTATTAAAAGAGTACTAGTACTTAAAATTGCTAGAATCCCCTCTAACCCTTAATATTCACTTTGATTCTTTGAGTAAAATTAAGTCGACTCTCATGAGTTTAACTGAGTTTGAATGATAGTTTAGTATGCTTTTAGTTAATTTAGACTTGCTGTAGACTTCTTTTTTGTTATAGAGTATATTTGTACATGTATAATTAACTTACTTATCTTTTATATTGTGATTATTCATAAGCGGTGTTTACATAACATAAACATAAACATAACATAAACTCACGCCTATATTCCCCGAAGGGGTAGGCAGAGGTGCTAGCACCCACATTTCGCCAGTTTATGTTTAGGTCCCAATGTAATAGGTGGCGAGCCTATTGCCATTAACCGGGCACTTATAAACCTGCAATAAATACACACATAACCTCGAAAAGCATTGAAAAGTCATGGTGTGTGCCATGGTAAACCTGGGATCGAACCCGAGACCTCGTCTCAGCAGTCCATTACCCATACCACTAGGCTACCGCAGATTATTATATTGGTGGTTATGTTTTGTATTAAAAGAGTACCAGTACTTAAAATTGCTAGAATCCCCTCTAACCCTTCAGTTAAGCTAAAGTACTGGATTCTAATCCGAGACTTCTAGATCTTATTTCCTCCTCTTCTTACATAACCTAACTCATAATTACGAGTTAGGTTATGCAGGAACGGGAGGATACGATTATGTAGGGAGGGGAGGAAACAGGATCTTGAAGTCTAGAGATAGCCAACGCTTATTATACCTACATCTCTGTCCACCCCTCTGAGGATAATCGGGAGCGATATTTCTCGTAGAGTGGTACAGTTAGAATGTAAGTCACCAGAAGTTGGCATCTTTATGTTGTTCACCACTTACATAGTCACGAAATTACTTCGCACTAGTTATATTTGCACATGAGTGCGCTTTGTCACTTTATTTCTTTGTGAATGTATGGTCAGCACCGAAATTTGCTTAGCATATTCACTTTAACTGACTCTTTTCGCAACAAAATAGATTATGCGGTTAAGTTGAAAAAAAAAAAACATACGGAACAAATTAATGTATGTATAGAATGATCATATTTTCTGACTACTACACTATTTTTATTCTTTTACTAGAAAAAGCTAACGTTACTGAAGGTAACAAAGATAATGATTTCTTAATTTCCTAACGGTAAGCGCTTATGCCTAGCCTAGCACTATTAGAATTACTATATGTGTACGCTATGTTAACTGCAGAAGTTGGGAAAAAAGTATTAAGGGAAAAGACTCTAAAGTAGCAAAAATAATGTAAAGCCTCCAAGAAGCAGAAGTAAAATACAGTGACAAATCATCAATATATTCTAGGAAAGATGTAGTAAATGCACTGGCCAGACCGGGTGAAGGCAATCGATCTGGCTATTTCATTTGTGATGGAACTGGAAGAGTGCAAAATATTCCAGAGGATAAATGTTTAAGCAATTTTTTTGCTGACTGTACCTCGTTAAGCAAGTAACTTCACAGTGAAAGTGTTAAGAAGGCTGTTAGTGTCAAATTGAGACAATTACGTACGCGTTCCATGTTCTTTGATAATAGTGATGACGGTTTAACTTGAGTGAGACGCTTTGTATAGTTGATAGACCATGATTATATTACGGGCTTTTACGCAAATGGGTTTGGAGTGCGAGGAAATGATTACATATCGTCCGATGGTACGAATGTTTCTTTTTTCAAATTTCACTAAATTGATAGAAGTGTAGAACGGTGTTGATAGGATCTTACCAAATTTGGATAGGTAGAGGGGGAACACGACTGACGGTGGAGGTGAGCGCTGATGCATCACAAGGTGGCCACCCTAAACCTACATATGGGTCGCAAGTCCCAGGCGCCGTCACAGTGTTCCTCTCTGTACCACGCCATGGACCCGGCGACCGCACGGTGAATCCATGGAATGCTGAGAACCGGATCTCTAGTATGGTTTTGTTTTAAATCTCAGATGTAGCTCCACTTGAATATTTTTCTTCTCCATTTCGTATAGCCTCTCGACCACAAAACTATTGGTACGCATAATCATCCCTTAGAGCCTACTGGATCTCCCTACCGCGGCACAGATGTACTGTAGGAACAGGCATGTTCAGGCAGTGCTTGGAGGGATAATAATACAGCTTCCGTCCGTCCAAATGGCTGTTGTTGTTATGGCTAGGATTTAACTGTGACTTTAGTAAGGCTTTTGGCACCAAGCAGTTTGAGTGCTAAGATGCATATTCATCAATAAATGTTGACGTCACGGTAGATTTACTTCTCAATTATTATTTATTATTATTCATAGGTACTTGACTGTGTTTAATCGATAGGCTTAACTTATCACGCTTAATAATATAATTGTCACTTTCATTTGCAATTCATAATTTTAACAGTATTTACTATGTTGATATATTATGACTGTCTGATTAACGACTCAGGTTTTACCAAAGACTAGCTTTTTAGATTAGATAAATATTCTAGGATATTCTACGCAGCGCCATCTAGACTCAAAGTAATTAATATAGCGTAACTAGCTAAAATATGGGTTATAGAAATCGGTTACATATTATTTAGGTAGGAACTTTTTCTGTTCCTTCCATTCGATCATCCTTCCTGTGCACCCACTCGGTGCAAATATTTGTATGATTATGACTATTTGCATCGGTCTGGCTGTTTCGAGCCCAAAGGAGTTAAATACCTTTTTAACTTTTTTTCGGACCCAAACCACACGATTACCTCGGTAAAAGCCTGTGCTCTAGATCCGGCGGGGTTAACCGACCGTTTGAATGACTGTACAATATGACTAATAACTTTATGAAAGGGTATAATAGAGGGCACAAGGTCTGTGTGTGTATTTACGTCAAGTTTATTAGCTTGGCTTGAGATATTAATGTTTCTTTTAGATTAAGCTGGTAACTATGTCGTTAATCTCACTAAGACTCATTCCTATGCCGCACCATTAACACCTGGAACTCCCTGCTCACGTGTTTCCTTCTTCCTACAGTCCCGGGTCCTTTAAGCAGGGTGTGGAATGAAGCCGTTAAGCTGAGTGCCACCACTGTTAACATGGTACATGTTTACGATGGTGACCCTCTTTACGAGACTTTGCCTTTAGCTTACCCTCCGGCGAAGTGAAGTCAAATTGAAGTGTCCTTTATAAAAAAAAATACACTGAAACATTAGAACCATGACAAAAACATAAAAACAGTTCTTGCTCTTTGTGCCCGGGATAGTCAGGGGGTATATTTTCCCTTTCCATATGTTTTTTTATTAATATGTACGCCTTTGATCACTGTCTCTCCTGTTGGTAAGTGATATTGTGGTCAATCGCGCTTGCCTAGAAGTAAACTATTTACTCTAGATTTGAAGAATTCCCAGTTATACGTGAATTTCTCACTTTACCTAAAAGTTCAAAAAAATTTCAAGTCAGTTTACCTTTTTTTTTTTTTTTCCGTGCGGAAAGAGTCAGTTTACCTAAAAGAAAAAACTAATGTAAAACTAAACCAACTTAAATATGTCGGCTAATATGAACACTCGTGTTCACGACACGGTTGGTCAGAATACAGGGGCAAGACAAGACTCCAGAAACCGGCGCGCGTGTATAAAAACAATTATGAAAGTAGTAGAAGCGAATGGTGGCGAATGAAAGGATTCTAGCGGCATAAACATTGCTCTGTCTACTTCAATGAGAAACAAAATTCAAAAATTCAAAATTTTCGTTTATTCTGCATAGACCATTAAATTGGAACTTACAAAACATCAACATAAAGTAAATATTAAATACTAGTTTCGCAAATGGACCACCGGTTCGAAACGCGGCCCAGACCTGAGAAGACTCTGGCAAGAAACTCAGCGGGCATTTTTTTTTGGTCTATTTACGAACATTTACTTAGCCTAAAACTTATGGTCTAAATACAATGCTTTGCTAGAGTAGCATAACTGAGCGAACAGCTCATTTCCAAGCTTGTTTATCATTTAAATATTCTTGGATTTTTATTAGCCTTTCTGGTACAGTTTGCTCTTAACTGTATTTTTAAATTTCTTTGATTTCATTAGGAAGCAAATTGTATTTAAATCTTTATGTAGGTAAAACATCAAAAACATTTGAAATGAAATTTACTTACCCAGTTTAATAGCGATCTACTTAAAACTGTAGTTACGTCACTAGCCGCTCCATATGGCATCTGGCGCGATGTGGTCATATCACACGCTGCAGTGCATGCCTGCATCGTCCCTTCATAATAGTAATTAGTCAATCGATTATTGGTGCGTAGGCTGATTATCACTTATTTTGAAATCACGGTTGTTCAAACAAGGCATGAAAACCCATATATCAAAACACAGATAAGAGAGATCCGGTTCTTAGCATTCCATGGATTCACCGTGCGGTCGCCGGGTCCATGGCGTGGTACAGAGAGGAACACTGTGACGGCGCCTGGGACTTGCGACCCAGGTGTAGGTTTAGGGTGGCCACCTTGTGATGCATCAGCGCTCACCTCCACCGTCAGTCGTGTTCCCCCCTCTACCTATCCAAATTTGGTAAGATCCTATCAACGCCGTTTTAGATATTCGTTTGAGTAAAGAGCTTACTGAAGCTCTTGGCAATCCGAGGTCTTTAAATAAGTTATACAGGGATTTAGCTGGAATTCCCCTTGCTTCTACTTCCACGGCGTAGAGTTTAACCACATAGCCATTTTTGGTTAACTCGTTGGTCAGGTCAAAGTATTTGTTTATTTTTATAGCGTGGTCTTTAGGTATGTTAGTTTCCCACGGTACTGTGAGTTCTACTAGTACTGCACGCTTTTGCTGTTTTGAAAATAGAATATATCGGGTCTGGATGACGAGGCACAAACATCCTCCGGTATTTTATAGTGTTTCTCATACGAATCTGCGAGTAATGTCCATTCAGCGGCTGCTATCAAAATTGAGTACGGCTTTTGATTTGTCTTTTTTGAGCAGCCTTCCTTTACAAACGCGACGTCATTTCTTTGGTTTGTGGTTAAACCCTTTTTCGCTCTAGCTACCGCCAAACTTACCGCCTCACGTACGATTTCTAATACCATATCATGTCGGCGCGAGTAATGACCCCGGTCTAATAGCGTCCTAAAACCCACCAGTAGGTGCCTAGCAGTACCAATTTTTATTTATTTATTTATTTAATTGCTTCACCACATGAGTTACATGTTTTATCTGTGGCTTTTCCCCATCTGACAAGATTGCTTTGGTCGGGGAGGGTCAACTGGAATGCATTGAGATAGAATTTGAGGAGAGCCGGTGACCAGTCGTATATTAAGGTACGCCATTTTAAGGCTATGGGAATACAAAATTCACCTAACAGATACTTGATTTTTATGAACTTACAGTCGTCAAAAAAGATATTTATAAATGTTTACACTTATTATCATTAACTTAGTAGCTTTTTTTTTGGATGTCGGTTATCGCGACCAAACATAGCCCATGTCCTTACTCAAGGGCTAATCTACCCCCATACCAAATTTCATCAAAATAGGTTCAGACATACAGACGGACGGAGTTACTTTCGCATTTATAATCTTAGTATGGATATGGATGTGCTTTAAATTAGCGTTCGGGCATATTTATGTATTCATATAAAAAGTATATATAATTAATATGTAAACATAGTTTTTTATTACTTTGTTTTTTATACTTGCTTTTTATTTTACTTTCTCAATGTATTAGACATTTTTTTTTAAATTTCGTTCATGTTTGTTGCTTATATAATTATGTTTTTCCATGATAGTGTAATGAGTTCGTTTATTTATTTATGAGTAGAATTAACTTCATTTAAACAGCCAGTACCTAGTCAGTTTCTATAAACAACTGTCAAAGTGAAATGAAAATGTTATTTATTAACACAAAAAAGTTTGAATCGAGATTACTAATAATCCCTCTAACCTCTCCAGCTAAACTAAATTGCTTGTGTTAGGAGTAGTTTCTCGTCGGTAGTGTAATGGCCAGGATTCGAACCCGAGACCGTAAGATCGTAAGATTATGAAAGCTTTGCCAAAAACCTCATCGTCTGTACACAGTTAGGTATAAAATGAAATTACATTCGCTGTCTGCTCATTTAAACTTTAAAACTCAACAGATTTTAATGCAGTTTTCTGCAATAGATAGAGTGATTCAATAGAAGAGTTTATCTGCGTAATAAATGCGAGAATGGTATTAGTATTCCACATGGGTGGAGCCGCAGCCATCAGCTAGTCCATACTAATATTATAAATGCGAAAGTAACTCTGTTCATCTGTGTGTTATGCTTTCACGCCTAAACCACTGAACCGATTTTGATGAAATGGTACAGGGGTAGATTAGACCACGAAAAAGGACATAGACTATGTTTGGTCGCGATAGCCGACATCCACTCGGGTGGAGCCGCGGGCAAAAATTAGTGTAAATGCCTAGGACTTTAACTCCCAAACGTAGAGAATGTACTTCATATAAAATGAAATAAGTAAGTAGTAAATTGAAAGTGGTCGGTAGACAGTGAAAGTGTAATGGACCAGACAGATTTATTGATACAAATGTGTTATATTTACGATGGTATTGACATTGATTCGTTGGTTGTGTGGCATGTGCCAAGTTGCTCGTCTTGACTATGAATAGAGCATTTTTTGTTCGCCATGTGTGTGCCTAGTCGCAACGAAGTTTTGACTATGAATAGAGCATTTTGTTTTGCTCTGTACAAGGAGATGGCGGTCGTGACTTTCTTGCCAAATTTCATTTCAAATATTGAATATTTTCTGGTGCAGTTGAACAGTGATAGTTTCTTCAATTGAGTTGTATAGTATTTGATCTAATAATAGCATTTGTTTGCATATATAAACAGTTCACTATCCATTTGCATAAAAAAATAGCCATAAAATATTTTGGCATATGTTAATTTAGACTAATGATATTTATGCATAATTTTTTATCCATAATAAATTTAGCATATTAACCTAACCAACCCTAAATATAATTATTCCTCAGTACATATGCTGCTAAAAATCAATTATGACCAAGTATAATTATGCCAGAAAAGAATGCCAAATTCATTGTGCCAAAACATTTTAGAATTACATAATGTTAACGAAAGGAAATTTTACCAACCAATCAATTAATTAGCATACTACAGTCTACTGCTGGACACAGGCCTCTCCCAGTGTGCGCCATAGCACTGAATACACCGTCTTGCGCATACAGTCTGTTCCAGTCACCTTTTTGTAGTTGTCACATATTTATCACAAATAATAGTTCTGTTTTACTAAACACGTTAGCTTGTGTAGGTACCGCAAGTTCAGCCACCATTGAAAAGGTGTCATTGCATCTTTACTTGACGTCAACACGCATGGCGTGAGTTACGGGTGTTACACACTCATGATTATAAATTATTAATGTAAACCTACGTATTGTGATTTTAAGAATGTTGCTTGTACAGTCAGCATCAGAAAGATGTTGACGAACAATGACGAAATTTTGTTTTTTGATCCCCTTCCAGTTGACCGATTGTTCAGATATTTGGTACACACCGGTATTTGGTTTCGGACAATAATACAATATAAAATAATAAAAAAGTTTGATTTGATCTTAATACGAGAGGTTTAAGATCATTTTGAGACTCTGTCGTCAACATATTTATGACACTGACTGTAGTCACAGAAGTTGCTGGACACTAAAAAATCACGAAATTTGTCAACGATATTTTCTTTCGGTTTATGATTGGCAAATGGGTACCGCCTGCTATCAAACTTATTTCGTTCTTTTCAGTGGCAGTCGGGTTTTTGTATTTTTTAATAATTTGTTTTTTTAAGACTTATACAATGCGCATAACAAGATAAAATGGATTCAATACTTGAGTGGGTTTAGTCTATCGTTAAACCATGGTTTAAACAGTCTTAAATCAGCATTATAGAAAACGTAAGGGTTATTATTTCAAACGCAGATATACGTGCATAAATAATTATCTACTAAGATTAAGTATTCAAATGCGTGTATCACGACAGACGGCTGCATTTACACGTACATTGCACTTTACAGTGAATAGTTACTTCACTCTATGTATATTTAGATTCTATCTGCACGTATTAGTCATAAACGGACATTTTAAGTATTTTTACCACACAATTGACTAATTTTAAAACCGTGTTTAAACTGTTAACAGAAATTGGACATTTATTATTAAAGGAGTAATTTTTAAATGTGGAATAGAAGCCCCGAAAAGCGGGGCTCCATCATCATTGATGAGAAAGCAGATATGTACCTATCTGCCATCTCTTTCACACTTCCCTTTTCAAATAAAACACTATTTCAGATAACTTCTAGCGACCAAAAGGACTGGTTTTGATTTTCTCCACCCCAACCAACTTAATTGCAGGAGTGGGTTCACGTCTGTTCGTTCACGAGTTTGGATCCGTGACCTCTAGATCGGAATTTGGCACCTTAGATACTAGACCTGTCACCTTTAATAATTTCTTCTTTATGCTCTAAATATTTGTATAAATAATAAAATTGTTTGTTTGTTGCAGTGCATGAGGATGCGAGCCGGTGTGACGTGGGGCGCGGCGGCGCTGGCACTTCTCGCCCTCACCAGCGCACTCCTAACCACTCAGGTACGTGTCTACTTAAAAATTGAGCCACGTTGTCACGATAGCATGCAAAATTGAGCCAATGACCCTCGCTATGAAAAAAAAGTGTGCCATAGTCACGGGAAGTCACGATAGCGCGTAAATATAGACTAGATGAGGTATAAGAGTAATTTATAAGGGTTTACAGGTAAAGTGAAATAAACACCACCACAAAAAAGCACGCGCTTGGCGCTAGTTGTTCTTTCTTTGTAGTGATGTTCTTTTTATGAAATTACCATTTCATTTAGCTTTCCTAACACGATGGAGAGCAAATAATTCAAATTAAAAAAGAAAATAAAAAAAAAATTGAAAAAAATTGTTTTTTGTCCAAATCAATTTTATTTTTCTGCCAATGTGTTATGTACCTGGAGTACTACTAGGGGTTTTCGGCTTCGGGAGCATTCCCCTTACACCCGGATATATCTAAGACGGATATAAAGAGAAGGGAAATTTGAAGTGATTCAGGTGTGGCTCAATAGCTCAGTTGGAAGAGCATTCCCCCTGTAAGGGAAAGGTCGTGGGTTCAAGTCCCATGTGGGCGCTTCTTTTTCCCGATGTATTTCGAACTTAAAAGTTATTATAATAAATGCTATAAAAATTTCATTCATATATAATTCAAGTTAAATTCTCTCTAGGCGAGCGAAGGCACGAGGTGTGGGATTCACGGTGTCACCATCTTTTCTCCTGGCTAGAGGGGGGCACGCATCGCGCCACCTATGCTTACCTTAAGCTTGCCTTTCACATCAATAATAGATATAATATGATGAGTTACTGCCTATGGGGCTGCAAGTTACTTGCCTGTTACCGCCACAAGATGAGATTACGATATTTTGTAACTGCGGTTACTTTATGAGTCGTAAACGTTTTGAAAGTGAGAAACATGTTGCATTAAGAGAACAAGTAAATCAAGTTATTGGAAGTACTTTTCCGTTAAGTTCGTGTTTTAATCTATTTTGAGTTTACTTTATGAAGTATACGAATTGAGGAAATAAAGTTGTAAATAAGTGAAGTCATAGTCATTACTAGTGTGGAAATAGAAAAGAAATAACAAGGATAAAAATGAAAAAGGTTGAAAAAACCCACGACGTATAAAAAATAATTCAAAAAATGTTTACTGTAACGCCCCCTAGTGGGTAGTCACCGTAACATGCTTGCTGTAGGGCCCCTGTTAAGTTGTCATTGAAACAGCTATCTAAGAACATGCTCCTATTAAAGTCGAACCCATAACTGAAAACTGCATTAAAATTGGATTGGTAGTTTCGGAGAAAATGGCAACATGGATTTGCATAAACAAACAAACGCACAAACATCTTCTCACCCCAAACGCATATACCGTCTCCGTTCCGTCATGGGTAAAAATAATATCTGGCAATCGAACCCGGGGATGACATTTACACTCGCTGAAGGCAGGAAGAAAAATCAACAGTTTTACTATCCTTTGTTCATTGTTGCAACTATTTTTATGTTGTGAGTGCGGAAAAGATATTAAATATGATGAAATAAAAACATTCAAAGTCTGGAAAGGATTGTTGAATAAGACGACACGTATTTGTATAGTTTGACATGCATATTAATGATTTTATGTGTGGAAGCCTCTACTCTTAACAGATTATATTGAATTGTATGATCGGTGTATTATATTATCCTTTAAGATCGAAGATTCGGAGTCCAAACCATCCTTCACTACAAGCTTTCAGACGAGGTTCTGACGCTATCAGTGTTGTGTTAGACGGCAATTATTTTAGATACAAAATCTCGATGCAGTGTCATGTCAATAAGGTGAAAAATTGCCTGCACTTTTTTATTTTTTTTTCGTCGCTAGCATTCCTAACTAGCCTGTAGTATCGAGCAAATGGCTGTATCGGACCGACTTTATGTGATATATGTGAAAATATCACATGGTGTTGGTCATTGGATGTCGGCTATCGGCGTCCGACACCTGATATAGAATATCGGACAATGTGAAAACGCTCTAAGCACGTCGTATATTACTTAAAACCTCAAACTTGCTTTTAATGTGAAAAGATTTTTAATTTGAATGAATTTTGTAAAGGGCCTGGATGACTAAATCTGAAGCTATAAGGAATAGTGAAAAAGCTCAAAGGAGTCACGAGCCCGATTTTGATGAAACTTAATACATCATCATAACATTTTTGTAAAACCAATAATTTGACCATTATATGTTTAAAAAACCGTTGATTTTGTAGAATAAAAAACACACCCTTTATTTTTACACCATACGATAGTGTCGCTGTTAAGGATCATATTCTGGGAAGTAATGATATATCCTGGCTATGAAGCGTTTCACCTTTTGTTAGCCAATTCACGGTCTCTACTCTAGGACCCGCTTACTCTAAACTACCTATATGTATAATAATACATAAGTACTATACATAAATAAATTGTAAGTCAACACTGTATAGCACAGTTAATTCCAAGGTTGAACAGATACTGTTACGAGTCTTTTATTTGCACTACTGCACAGTGGTTATATTCTGAGCGGTCGAGTTAATCATTTTATTGACTAGCTCTGTTCAAGAACTGTTAGCGTATTTAATTACATTGTTTAAGTGTTTGTATTCGACCATAACGAATCAGATTCGATCATTAATTTTTGAGACTACTGTTCTTTTACAGTTAAAAACAAACTCCTATACTATACAGGTGAAATATTCGTACACGGGAATTCAACAGATCCACAATTTTAGGTACTACAGAAATGAAAATTTGTCCATGTGATTCGCTAAAAGGTCAAAAGTGGTACCTATTCTTAGTGAACAGTGGCCTTACTTGGCAAATCCTACAGTCCCAGGTCCTTTAGCTGGGGCCTGGAAGCTGGGGGCCACTATTGTAACATTTTTCGTGTCTATAAGGATGATACTGTCTCATGAGACTTTGTCTTCGGCTTACCAGGCAAAGTGAAGTCATGAAATGTCTTGTATAAAAATACATTATAAATATACCGTAAATTACTTACTTAATTATTTAAATAACCTTGTCAATTTTCTTCATCTTCATCTTTGCGTTAATCCCAGTCACATCCGATGCGTTCAGCTTGGAGTCTGGGGTTCGCTGTACCAGTCTAACTTCGGATTAGGCTACACTACAATATTTTCCGTGAACTCCACAACCCAAAGGCAATATAAAAGCAAAAGACAAAAGATGTCTTTTTTTTTTTCGTGCGGAAATCCCCTCGGATACCCCCCCTGCCGGAGCCGGAGAAGGTAATGTCGGACTCGAACCGACTAAAACCGCACGCCGACTGTGGGTCTTGGTGCTAGGCCGGAGGTGAGGTTGTCATAGACAATGGTGACCTTCGCACCCCGGCTGACCTAGGGCCATCCCTTACGGTCTGGCCCTCCTCAGGAGGGGGGACAACGGTGTCCCCCAACTCGCCCCCGGAATGGGAAGGCGCGCTAATCAGCGCGCCGCCGCCGCAGCCTGCTTCTGCTGGGGTGACAGGCGGCTCCACCCGTCACCCCCAGGCCCGCGCTCATGGGGGACGGAGGTCAGTCAGTGCCCTCCGACGCCCGAGTTGCCTGCGCGCGCGGGCGGCGCGATCCGCGAGTCTTTCTCGCTCGCGCCGCCTCTCCCGCTCCGCCGTCTCCTTCACGACCATTACCTGCTCGCTGAAGGAGACGCCGGCCGCCCACGCGTCCGCGCAGCGGACCATTGCTGTGAGCAGGGTGGCGAGGGTGAGAACTCTCACTCCCAGGGCCGCCACTAGCTCCCGCCTCGGTCCGGCCCATGCCGGACACTTGGTGAGCGTGTGCAGCCCCGTGTCCTCGCTCGCGTCGCAGTGATGGCACTCGGACGTTGGCTCCTTTTCGATCCGACACAGATATCTTCCGAAGCACCCGTGCCCGGTGATAATCTGCGTCAGTCGATACGAGAGGCTGCCATGTGGCCTCTCGAGCCATTCCCCCATGATGGGCCTTACCGCCTCTATGACGGCATGCCCTGCGCGTCGTTGCTCAAGTCAGACAAAAGATGTCAATGTAAAAGCAAATAATGTATCTCTTAAACATCTTTGGTATAACCTACATATAATTTCAAGATGGCTTTAATTTCATTTTAAAACTAGTTAAGCTGTGTAACTAGCTAAACTGTAATTGGCGAGTTGAACCGTTGAGCCAACGCTCTCAAACGCTCCACTTATGACATTTGAGCTAATGAAATATAAGTGAACCGGTCTACACGTAACTTAGTTGATGATTATAGCAATGTACTGGAGATAATTTGTTAGTATTTTCTGTATTCACGACCGCTTTGGATTCGAATTTTGAAACACAAACTAGTGAATAGTAAAGTTAAGGTAAAAAATTAAGAAGGTATGTGGAATGAAGAGTTTAAATGAGATGACGGTGCAGTAAGATTTTGAAGATTAAACGCAACTAAGTAGTTCGAATCTCTCCAGCTAAGCTTACCAATGGCTAGTGTTTGGAGTGGGTTTAGTAATCGACAATCTGGAACTGTAATCAGCAGGGTTAAAAAGACCTAATGATAATTGGCGGGATAGTTTTGGGATCAATCTCGAAAAACGTCAATGACTACATTGGTGACAAGTTGAAATAAGGCTCTGTATAACACACGGGTTGATATGATAGGTTAGCTCACGAGTAGAATAACTTCACTCACATTAGTTCCATCCTTTCTTTTACTACACAAGACAACACTTGCAAGGCTTAGATGTCACCTGCGTTCGTTGCAGAATATCCCATCAAGGACCAAGTGGTACGGTGACTCTTTTTTTTGCCGTACTATAAAGTTTAGACTTCTTCCTGAAGTTCTGGGTCTTACACCTCAGCTTACAATTCGGTGAAGTCATATTAACGTGTCATATATAAAAGAAACTTTACTACTGAGTTTATTATAATCCTAACAGCACACTAACCTAATGGGACAACGCGTGCACGGCTTAGATGTCACCCGCATACGGTGCAGAATATTCTTTCAAGAACCAAGCGGTTCAGTGAATCATTCCTATTTTCCATTAAGACCTGGAACTCCCTGCCAGCTCACGTGTTTCCCTCTTCCTACAGTCCCGGGTCCTTTAAGCGGGCCGTGAAAAGGTATCTGATAAGGCCGTCAAGCTGTGTGTCACCATTGTTAACATGGCACATGTTTATAATGGTGACCTCTTTCCGAGACTTTGACTTTGGTTTACCATCAGGCGAGGTGAAGTCAAATTGATGTATCCTATATAAAACAACCTGCCAGTTTTAGTTAACCAAACAAAATGGTTAAAGTACCGATTACCCATTTCGTTTGGTGTTGTTGACTGTGTCAATGAATTTTATTAAAACATTCCACCGATTAATAAGTGAAATCATAGTTTTCACTGCAATGATATAATAATAAGTAATATCGATTAGTGTCGACGATCGTAAACATTGCGAATGAATTTAGCCAAGAGCGCTCACCCCGCTTTCGCTTGCGAGCGCGAGCGCCATCTCGCTTCACTTTTAATAGGCTTATCATTAGTGCACACGCCATTTTTATGCTCTGTTAGTTGTGATGTATGAAACATATTTGTTTTTTTTTGGATAAAAAATAAATGAAGCAGCGTTAATATTTGAGAACGTTGTGTCAATTAAAGTGTTAAGAAAGGAATGAAACAGTTTTTGTTTATTTAAATCATTGGTGTGTTGTGTAGAAGATGTCTATTAAAAATAATTTATCCCTCAATGAAGTCCATCAATAAGGTTGCACCCCCTAATTATGAGGTAGGCCTGCAAGTAATGGCCACGATTCTTGAAGATATTATGTCTTCACTCTCCAACCCACTGAGTGCAATGAGAAAAGACCCAGATCTAGGAAATATTGTTATAAGCAATTGACACTAAGAAGAAAACACAATGCACCTGATGACCTCAAAAAGTTTATTCTTAAAACAGTCTCACGTCATCAAAAAAACGAAGTAAACGTTAATTTTATTCCAAAAACTAACTAACCTAGAACAATTAAGGCATTTTATTTTAACACTCATTTAGTTCTTTGAGAAAGTTTGAAATATTTAAGTATACATAATAGTAGGTAATAAGATTGAATTAAATAATACAGTGAAATGACTAACGGTTATATCACAGTCACGGTATCTTAGCGTAGCGACACACTTATGGAAAATACGCGACGGAAATACTTCAAATACTAAGTAAAATGTTCTTAGTAACACATTGGGCAGAGAAGCATAAACAGTAGCTTGTGTTGTGTTATCATCCACCTTATGGGGCGTGCACCATCAGGGGGCCACAGTCGTGCTGCCGACCCTATATAAACCTTCTGTCGTTCTTGAAGTTTATTAAGGATGTTGTGTCTTCATACAATCCCGTGCCCCTTCCGCTGTGTTTACTATTGTAGAATTATTGATGGCTCTCATTCTTGAGACTGCACTTTGGTTCCTTCTTCCTATAGTCCCGAGTCCTTTAAGCGGGGCGTGAAAAGGCATCTGATGAGGCCGTCAAGCTGAGTGCCACCCACTGTTAACATGGTGTATGTTTACGATGGTGACCCTCTTTCCGAGACTTTGCCTTTAGCTTACCATCAGGCGAGGTGAAGTCAAATTTACGTGTCCTTTATAAAAAATAAAGCAAATGTAGACATTTCGATATTTTTCTGGGCCTTCTTTTATTAGTATATTTGAGTTAAATTAATTCTGAAATGTTACTGCTCTTAATGACTCTGATATTAAGTTACTTGATTAAATGAAATATTACCGATTGATTACTGGTTCAATAAATATTAATTATTTGCAACAGTGTAAATACTTATAAAGTTGATTTTAAATTGCAGTTATTTATTAATATGTATATGACTAGTTACTATCTTGCAGTAAAGAGCGAATGTATGCTGAAGGACGTTAGGTTTGATTGGGTCTAAACGTCTCTAGTACCGCAGAATAGATGATACTAGAACTATACTTTTACAGACCACGTAACTGTGAGAATCTTGTGCTTATTTTTACCCTACTGCCGAAGGAAGGAGGGTAATGTTTTTAGTGTTGTTAGACTATGTATGTATGCGGTTATAGGCGGTACCTATTATTTTTTTCCGGTTTATGGGTATCCAACTTGTTTCGATATTTTCAGCCCAAGTCGGGTTTTTATTTTTATTAATTTATTTTAATTGTTTTAAGTTGTATTTTTACTTTGCAGTAGGGTCAATAATTTGTCCAAGTAGCGCATACAAGAAAGAAAAATCGTCTCCAAATCGTGTCAAATACATGTGTAAATCGTGTGCTAATAAAAAGTAAATAAATCATAAGACACATTATTACAAAGTCTTTAAAAATAGAACACACTGTATCTGAATTGTGTAATCTTCATAACAATTCATAATTGGCATAAATATTCATAGCAATTCATAATTGACATAAATTTTATCACACCATACTACAATTGACATAAATTGAGACGAATTACCGAGAGTCACGAACGTGCAATGCAAATGTGTTCGAGGCGGGCGTCTCGTGCCCGTTCAACTGTATGCCACTAGCATTGTCCTAAGGGTTTACCTGTCTATAGTGCGCTTCAACTCCTAGAGAAGGAGGTCATACTGAAAATTTCAGGTAAAATAACAGGGGTTCTAATTACTTGGTTACCCACCATCAATGTTCGTTTAATTTTATTTGCTACTTAAATGGCTAACGAGCACACGGCCCACCTGATGGAAAATAGTTGCCGTATTTCATGGACGTGTACAATACCAGTGATGTCACACTCGTTCTGCCGACCCTGTAGACAATAAAATAAAATAATATCATTCGGTACTATACAGGACGATTTAATAATTGAAATAGAGGATTATTGAACTCTAAAAAATAATATAACAGGTTTTTTCTGAATCGTGTCAATAGAACATCACTCTTGGAATTTGTGCCTGTTAGTAAAGATAGCCCTGTTAGCCTGTTGTACTGGTCCTTATTTGTCACTATAAAAATATTCTTGCGTGTTATTAAACCATTTATCACTTTTAATACTTGAGTTCAATGTACCTACGGACGTACATACATTTTCATAATTTTACTAAAGAACGCTGCAGTGTGTTCGTTGTTGCACTTTCGATAATGACTGGCATGACAAGAGTTTTACGACTGGTTAGTGGTTATAATTCTGATGTATTTACAAGCGGATTGTTATTTTGATTTATAAGGAAAGTGGCCAATACGCATACGGACTGATTCACGTACTCCTAACACAACAAATGTACTAAACTGCAGAGGTTAACGAGAGTATGTAAGAGTAATTTTGGTACTGAAATTCTTAAGATAAACTCGGTCAACTTTAACCTTTTGATTAGTATCAGAAATTGCTACACTACAAATATGATTATCGTGTGACTCTTCGTAGAGATAAGTGTTTATCATGGAAAACGTCAGTTCCTTATTTTTTCATGATAGGTAGTAAGACTTACCAGGGAAGCATTACCAGGTTATGCTGTTTCCTATAAATAATGTCCATATACATTGCGAGGGTATTATTTTTATTCAAGTTATCCCATTTACGCCAGCTTTTTTGAATCAATCACCTATGCACCTCTAAATCTAAAAAACAATACTCATATTTCATCACCACCATCAGCTATCAAATTTTATTTGATGCAACGTTATACCATCGCATAGTTATCTACGATTACTTGAAATCACTTACGTCCAACACGAAAACCAACCAAAGCGTCGCTTCTAACGAGCCACCATCTAACATATCATTATAAAATCACGCTATCAGCTGAAACACAATCTCAGCAACATTTAAAACTAATGACATAATTCTACCGCGGCAGTTTATGAAAACGGCTCGAATTATGTGTTACTCATACACGTCAATATCGTAAAGATTGGAAACTGTTGACATGAATATTTTGTGAAAAAACATTACCCTCCTTCCTTCAGCAGTCGGGTAAAAATTGGGATGAAGTATCCAGTTTGAGAAAGCCAATATCCACGACTCCTTTTGTAGGAGCATTACTGCACAAATTGAGTATCCTGAAACTATCTTGGATAGTTGATTACAGCATCCGAGAGTTGAAGTCTCATCCAAACAAGTCTGCTAGTTCCAGAGAATTTAGAAAGAAAATTATTACACGTAATCGGTAAAAGAGACAGGAAAAGAAAGAAAGACTTTCGACTTTATGAAGAAAGAAGGAGATAATCTATAAATACGCCTTTTGGTAATCTCACAAACCGTATCGAAATATAACTCACTGACACGGCGAATAATTCAGTAGAAGAATGAGTGAGGGTCCTATAAAGAATTCTGATCTCCAGAGTAAACGGACTAGGCTTTGACGATTTTCCTCCCAGGGTCGAGAAAATCAAGAGAATGACTAAGTACCATGGAACCGAGACCTGATGATGACAATGACGAGTCATGATAAGGTGGCACTTCTAATGTACTTACCTATTACTTAGTACTTTTTTCCGTGCAGAAATCCTCTCGGGTACCCCCCCTGCCGGAACCGGAAGGGGAGTTTATGTCGGACTCGAACCGACTAAAACCGCACGCCGACTGTGGGTCACGGTGCAAGGCCGGAGGTGAGGTTGTCATCGACATATCCCTCGCACCCCGGCTGACTCCGGTCCTCCTCGGGAGGGGGACAACGGTGTCCCTGACTCGCCCCCGGAATGGGGAGGCGTGCTTTTCAGCGCGCCGCCGCCGTGGCCTGCTTCTGTGCCCTCTGACGCCCGAGTTGCCTGCGCGCGCGGGTGGCGCGATCCGCGAGTCTCTCTCGCTCGCGCCGCCTCTCCCGTTCCGCCGTCTCCTTCACGACCATTACCTGCTCGCTGAAGGAGACGCCGGCCGCCCACGCGTCCGCACACCTGACCATTGCTGTGAGCAGGGTGGCGAGGGTGAGAACTCTCACTCCCATGCCGGACACTCGGTGAGCGTGTGCAGCTCTGTGTCCTCGCTGCCTATTATTTAGTACCTAGTAATCTCCCGATATTCACACTTAGCGTGTAAACGGTAGTGATAAAAAAAGAAAAACATAAACAGTAATGCGTATTAGTGTCAAGTGCTGTCCATTATCATGTGTTTAGCCCTGTTCACACGCTTCTTCAAGGTTTCCGCGAATATCGGCCTATTGTTCAGCTCAGCGCAACAGCGTCGCCGTGAACTTTCGGGTCACTGCAGTTCACGGTGCTATGGACTTGATGATTGTAGTCGTCATGTACTAATGTTTTATAGATTAACGACTAGATCAGTTGTTTTGTTTCTTTTTTACCCAACTGTCAAGAAGGGTTATGTTATTCACGCGTATCTTGTGTGTATGTTTGTAATATTCTTTATTACTTCGTATCTTGTCAACCATTACCGTGTTCAATGATTGGACTTCACGGATTTCATCTTAAATGAAAAGCATTCTTCCTCCAAGTATTCTTGGCCGGTAGGTACGTAAAATGACAGAAAAAGCTATATCGTGAACTTTTGCGCCAAAATATACATATAATATAATAGTATTTTGTCCAAAAAATATTTTTGCCCAAACTCATCGAGTGGGGTATCAAAATGAAGGCAATTGAAAGATGATTACAAAAATATAAATATATCATAACTAAAAAGAATACAGAAAATAAAATTGGTTTTTATACTGGATCAAAAATATCTACAAAATTAATGTACCTATCAATACTTATAATCCGCCTACCGATTTTTTGGCGAGATATCAGCATCAAGATGACTGATTGCCAGCCGCGGCATCCACTGCGTTACGTTTCAATTTATTTAATAAATATTATGATAAATAAATTTTCATAAATTTAATTCTTTTGTTATCCAAATTAATTGAGTAGTTAACATAATTACGATTATGTAACATCATTTTGAGTCAAATTATAACAGTTATATTTTATTTCCTCGTTTTTATATATTCCGTCGTATAACTTAGTTCCTATACGTGCGATTGTGATGCTCTTTAACTTATTAAAGAAAGAGCCTTTTGATGGCGTAAACCTACCTTTAATTGTATATTATCAATTACAAAAATATGTCCAATAGCGTCACTCACATATTAATAGGGGTATTGGGATATTTACCACTTGCTTTTGCACGCGGCTCCGCTCGCGTGGATGTCGGCTATCGCGACCAAACATAGCCTATGTCCTTTCTTAAGGTCTAATCTACCCTTATACCACATTTCATCAAAATCGGTTCAGTGGTTTAGGCGAAATACATACAGACAGACAGACAGAGTTACTTTCGCATTTATAATATTAGTATGGATATTAGTATGGATGTTGTATTGTTTCGAGGTTCCGATATTTCCGCGCTGCTGCAAGCACTTCTGTTGATACGCGTAGTAAAGGAACTCGAAAGAAGGTAGATCGATATAATACCTATTTGCTCATAGAAACTTTCTTACCGGTTACCGCCAATGCTCTAGTTCCTCCGTGATCATGGTGCTTGCAACAGTGCCGAAATATCGTATCGGAACCTCGAAACAATAACATGGTAAATATCCCGATACTTTTGTTGTCTCGTTTATATCTTGTATCAGAGAATCTTCGGAGAAGTAAGTATAGTCCTGTTACTACTTAAGTAATAAATCATTTTACATAATGGCAAGTAAGTAGTTACAGAAATAATAAACGCTCAAATTAATAGAAGTCATAACTTTATTGAGGTTAAAGATTTTATGTAAAGGTGATCGGATATTACTAGAGCCTCCTAAGATCTTAAGACTTTTTCAATAAAACTGAATAACTGAATACCTACTTGGTACTTATTAGATGTTGTTAACACCATGTTATAGAATGTCCGTCCTGGAAAATTATAGCTCTCATAGTTCAGAGTATCATTGTTTTAACAGCATATTACATACTTAAAGTTTATAATGATTGAATTGACTGCGACATAAATACCTTACATTACGTAGGGCGGTTTCAGACTAGCGTTTTATACGCGCGTATATGCGCATGTAGGTGCGTATAGCCGCGCCTTTTGGCACGCGCTCAACTCGTACGAGCGTTAACGCGCTTCTAAGCTCGCATAAGTGCGAGCTGCAAGAGACTCCACTACCGGTTCAAGCGAACAAGCTGAAATATGCTCATTTACGCGAGTCTGTTTTTAGAATGCGTAATGTAACGCTCGTGTAAACGCGTATGCTGAAACGCTCAGAAAAATACACTAATCTGAAACCGCGTTTAATGGTAAGCTGTCATTATAGACTTATAACATCTTAAAACCTTATTTTTGATTGTAACTGGTTGAGTAGACCCGAAGGTATGACCAAGCAACAGTGGGCATCCACGCAGATGAAACTGATGGTATCAGCTAGTTTTTCGTAAAAATACAGCACACAGTCACTGCGTAGGTATCACCAGGGGCATCATATCATAGTCGCACTACCGACTATAATAAAAAATGCGAATACCTTAAAAAAAAGAATATTAAACCGAAATTACTAATATTCCCTCTAACCCCTCCAACTAAGCTAAATTGCTTGTGCTAGGAGTGGGTTCACGTCGGTAGTGTAATAGCCAGGATTCGAATCCGAGACCTCTCGATCGTAAGGCCGACTCCTTAACTATCTTGAAGAACCCTAGCTGGTCCTCCCACAGCCTGAGCAAGCGAAGTCCCTTTCACTGTGCGCATAATTTCCATTCTTCTGTCAAGACAGTTACACATGTTGACACTCTAAGTTAAAATGAACTGAAGGTTTAAAATAACATCATAACTATAGATCCGTTAAACTGCCGTGGCTGGGTAAGCAGTGTGGAGTAGAGAATATAAAACTTAATGTGTCAGTATGATAGTGAGATATATAATGCAGTTATATTTTATCACCGCGAGGACATAAGTTGGTCTAAATATAGCCTTTCGTTTCTAGAAGGTCACTCCACAGCACCTACTTAGAAAAATCATTTATAGATATAGTGATATATAACTTATAAATATAACTTAAGGTCTACTGAACACTGTTACAGTGTGGGTTGAAGACAAATAACAGTTAATCTTATTTAAAAGGTAGAGGTGTACTAATTTGCTTTTTATGGTTGGCTATGATTATGGCATCGATTTCGTAATTACGCATCGATAGAATTAACTTTGAACACCGATTAGTCGAATACAGAAAAGTACAAAAAACATCTGAAAAATTGAAATGTTCAAGTGAGACTTGAACTCACGACCTTTCCCTTACAGGGGGAATGCTCTTCCAACTGAGCTATTGAGCCACACCTGAATCACTTCAAATTTTCCTTCTCTTTATATCCGTCTTTAAGGGCGACGTTGGAACCATCTACCAACATTCTTACGAACTGTTAAATCATTTATTATGCTAACTTTAAAGTTCGAAAAACATCGGAAAAATAAAATGCTTAAGTGAAACTTAAACTCACGACCTTTCCCTTACTTTTACTTTACTTTAAAGTTAGCATAATAAATGCTATAAACAAATTCATTCAAATACAGAAAAGTACTTTAAAACCAGCAATGGTAACATTACATTTAATTAATCACTAAAGAGTATTTGTGAACCAGGAAATCTATGGCACTGGTACTTATAGACGAGATTGAAATAAAAGTTAGATATTCTATTTCCAATATTAGTTTACTAATGATGTGATTTATATAATTCGACCGTAAACATAGAACCACTTGACCGTCCATATGAGGTGCACTTTGGCCTGTTTGAGGGCAATAGCACCTCCTATTACGTGGCAAGAAAATCATAGTCGGTGGAATAACTTGTGCCTACCCATTTGGGGATTTACAGGCGTGAATATATGTATTAAAGATGTCAATTGATTCTAGAAAATGTATTTTTAAAGTACTCTTTTTCCAATGTCATAAAATGTCATAGGCTACAATATTTTTTCTTTTAAAAGGAAATCATGAAAAATCTGAGTATAGAGTCAGAAAATAATAATTATGAATGGAATGCACTTTAAAATACATTTTGCAACCATGAACATTATCCTCTTAGATTTTGTTTTAATTCACGTTAGGCAACCAAAGTGCTACGATCAGTAAGAGTGCGTTTATCAAATTGCCCGTCAATCTATGCTGTTTGCTTCATAGCATAACTTAACTTAAGGAATTGAAGTATTTAAATACGAATTACAACACGTATCATTTAGTTTAACACTAATTATTTCGAAAATGAACACTATTTTAACAATTAGTGTGGTTGCAGAATCGTCAGTAAGAGATATATCTATGGTACACTTAATGACACATTGCATAAATTAATTATGATCACTATGCTTTACTTATATTACCTATGCATGCTTACAATACAAATGTCAGCCGATGGTCCGTAAGATGGTGAGGGTGTGTTTTCTTATCGTGCGAAAAATCCCCACGGATACCACCCCCCGGAGCCGGTGGAAGTGGTTATGTCGGATTCGAACCGACTAAAACGCATCTTGGGTCTTTGGTTGCCGGAGGTGAGATTGCCGAAAGCATATCTCTCGCACCCCGGCAGACCCAGGGCAAACTCTTTCGAGATGGTGTGGGACTTCGTCAAGATCTTCGGTTGGATTTTTATTTTGGAACGTTGGGTGATCATACAGCGGGTATTCCAGTATTAGCCAAATCGATGCTGGAAAGCAGGAACAGTTCAGAGTGGACCTGAGGCTCCAGGCACGGTACAAAATCTTAAATCCTGCCAGGGATTTTCTGGTTGCGTCCAGAGTTGATGTTTATAACAACCGCGTAGCTTATTATTTTTGAGTTGTTTTCTTATTTGGTACAAAAATGACCTCCCATAGCCGATAGGAACTTGCGGCTTAGCATTAGCCATTGCCTTTAGTAGCTTCGACTAGCGGGGGAGATTAACAACCTCTCCTAATGTCGGGAGCCTTTGGCTTATTGCTTCCAAGCTGACCAGATGGGCTGGTACAGAGTTTAATTTCGAGGTTTTCTCTGGCAAAGATATCGTCTGCGTATTTTTCCGTTAGTCACCTTTACGACACCCTTCTGGAGATAGGGTAGTGATACCTTGTATTCTTTCTCCGTGACCCCACGGATAACTAAAGACTGTATAGTATACATTGCTGTTTAAGCTGCTAATATCTTAAGTAATGTAGATGATTACAGCAGCAATGTTCCTGCACTCCATTCATCTATAGTTTTCACCGTAGTTATAACTTGGCGCTGCGTAACGGTCTCTCTCGCATTGTCGCCAGTGATCGTAACTAATTTATCGACAGCGGCAACACTGAGTGAAATAATCGTCTAATTCTATGTCAATGTTATCGTATAATTGTGTTTTATAGTTTCAACATTCATTAACGGTTTTGTTTTTGTTATTTGTAAACAAGTGATGACAGGTTGGTTCTCATTCCATTCCCACTGCTCCTTCTGTTCATCTGACCCTTTCTGGCTTTGCTCTTGGCATACTTCGAACCCCCGTTGCACGTTTTTAACCCATATAGGTATATACCTATTGACAAGATGGAAAGAGATTTTCGTTTGAGTATTTTTTCGAAAAGATGGTCCCAATGCTCACTACTAAACAAATAAAAACTAAATACAATACTAGCTACGACAAATCTCAGCTGCTAAGTAAACCTCAAATGAAAGGCTGTAGTTAAACCACAGACTAAACATGGTTCATCTTGGCAAACCTGAAGTGAAGTCATTAAAAACTTATTTTATATGTCGAAAGTAGCGACATGACGACGTCTTAATTGCAAGGCAGCCTTAAATAAGTATTATTATATTTTGTTGTCTCGGTTGTGTCAATCTGTTTTCCTTTTTATGCTACTAAGGTAGTGAAATAGTCGACATATGACCACCTGATAGAAGTCTTTGCCTATGAATGCATGAAAACCAGGAGGATAATTCCTATATTGTCAAACTATACGCAAAGAACAAAATAACACTTAAATTTAACTGCAGCGAGATAATGATATTTTTCGACTATTCTATACTATTCTTTCGCATTTTGAAATGCAATTCATGGAAACGCTACGGAAAATGTAAGTATAAAATGCATATAAAATATGTATTATGTATCTAATACAATTTTAAAGTGATTTCGGAGTTAAATGTAACTCTATGTTTAAAGTAACTTCATGTAAATTACTTTACATTGCTTTAGCATTCCAAAAAAATAGACGTATTCAATCTATGTCCAGGTAAGCCTCCAAAGAACTGGGTAATTTAGGAGCACAAGAAAAATTCTATTAATTCTTTGCCCCTACGAGTTTTATTTATAACTAGCTTTTGCCCGCGGCTCCGCCCGCAAAGATGTCGGTTCCCGGCAATTATTCGAATTTTCTCACCTTTTAAACCTTCCCTAGACCTCCACGAACATTTCAAGACCAATATAAGATAAATCCGTTCAGCCGTTCTCGAGTTTTAGCGAGACTAACGAACAGCGATTGATTTTTATATTATATAGATGTAACTTTTGGACATCTTTCATTTATGTTCTGTGATATGAAAAATGAGTCTTACAACTTCATAGGAAGTAATTCATCGAGAAAGTATACTAGTTATAAACATATTGGAACACTTTGTACTTTCTCTTGCTTTCATTTTAATTAAAAATATAATAAATATATACCATATCCTAACTGCAATAAATAAATATGACGGATTGCATTTTGCAGCACTCATAGACCCAAATTCGATTCCAAACTGCTTTATGAGGTCAAGTTGAAACTTGAAGTTGAACCATTGATAGAATTTTTAATGTAATGGACTCAGAAGGCAGGGCGTCCCCTAACCAGATGGATTGACGACCTGAAAAAGGTGGCTGGGATAGACTGGATACGGAAGGTGGAGGATCGACAAAAATGACACACATTGGGAGAGGCCTATGTCGAACAACTGCAATAGGGTAATTAGATTGATTGATTAATATCGCATCAACTGTTTAATACACGCACATTCGTGACTTTGACGTACTTATGCGAGTTGACGAATGACACTGCGATTCTAACATTAACGCAATAACGTTACTAGTATTTATGTATATTAAAAAAATGAATGCCCAGAAGGGACTCGAACCCGCGACCAGACCTTAAAGGGAGAAAATTTTATTAAATTTTACCAATGCTTTTATTATTAACTATACTTTCCATTTCACATTCTAACCAGAAACCTAATGGCCCAATCAAGAGGCTAAGTGCGGAACAGCCCAGGTAAACTAAAACTATGTCCTACTCCTCCTATAAAAAATAATAAGTACAATAATAATAACAGGAATTCATTCGTGAAATTGTCCCTTGTTCCAAAGAAAGACTATTGCATATAATAATCAAATCGCCATTACAATACGTCACACAAATTTTGTAATGTCTTATTTCAACGGTGGCAACCACTATAAAATTTTACTATACTTTTATTGTGTCCGTGTCAAGGTGAACGCCGAGGGCCAAAGTTATAGCCGTTTTTATTATAGCTTATTAAATGACAACTGTTCTGATGATATATATCTTAGATAGACAGATAATAAAAATATCCGGTTCGGTTTTCGTGTATTAACAGCTGATTAAATAATTATGTTTAATTCTATTGTTACACGTTCAGTTTGTGTGGCGTGGTGGTAGTGAACGCGACGATACGCAGGCGGCCTAAGTTTCATTCTCGGACAGTGCAAACATTTATATGCATGAATATGTTTTTTTGTATTGGTCTGGGTACCTCGAAAAGCACGTTATGCCGTCGGTTCCGGTTGCAGTCGTTACGGGTAGTTGGAGCCCTAAAAAAGTCTGAATAGTCTAACTTCAGTACAGTCTAACGAAAGATGATTGTAGACAGAAATGTCTAGCTTGAGCATGGTGCAGGCAACTCCTAAATTGCTGTAATTACGGTATAATATTGTAATAGGAACGCGAACTTTTTACGTTAATTATTTCATTCATACTAATATTATAAATGCGAAAGTAACTCTGTCTGTCTGTCTGTCTGTTTGTATGTTACGCTTTCGCGCCTAAACCACTGAACCGATTTTGATGAAATTTGGTATAGGGGTAGATTGAACTATGAGAAAGGACATAGGCTATGTTTGGTCGCCATAACCGACATCCACGCGGGCGGAGCCGCGGGCAAAAGCTAGTTATAAGATATTTTGTTTTAATACTATTATTATCTTGACACGAGACAAATGTACATTCGCCCATATTTAATCTTAGAAATCACTTTTTGTAAATTGATGTCTGTAAAATGCTTCAGTGGACTTTGTTGTGCCGTTTCTTTTCCACTGATGCCTAGGAAGCCAAGGTAAACTTAGTTTTAAACAGAACTTGCCGTCCAAAAGCTGTAGTAGTGCTACACAATTTTGAATAAATACTTTGAGTTTGAGTTTAAGTATAGAATTTCGATATCGCCAATTGGTTGTCGAGGTCAGATAGCAGTCGCTTTTCAGGAAATAGCGAAATTCATCCACATCACAGTTACTGGAAAGCCGACCTCAACTGAGTTGGGAATAGACTCTGATGATATTACACGTTGTATTAACTAATCTTAGATACATTCACTACATTGCTTGCTTGGGATGAGAGTAGAACTTGATAAATAATGATTTATATATTGTTTTGTTCACAGGTAAATAACAACAAAATCTACTACATTCTCGAATTTTGGCTGTGTTTGGTATGTTGATATTTTGTTCTATGAAAGATGCACAATGCATATATTGCATATTATTCGACTAACGACCTTTGAGGCGTAGTGGTAAAGCGTTTGGTTACTATGTCAGAGATAGTCGGTTCGATTCCCGCTAAATACAAATATTTGTAGTATATATTGAGATAGTTGGTACATAGTTTACCACTATTAAGCAGGCGACACAACTAAACTGTGGAATGAACTGTCACCAGCGGTATTTCCGAACCAATACGACTTACAAACCTTCAAGAAAATCGCGTGCTTTCTTTTGAAAGGAAGGCAACGCACTTGTGACTCCTTTGGTGTTACGGGTGTCCATGGATGGTGGTGATCGCTTACCATCAGGTGATCCGTCTGCTCGCTTGCCTCTCTATTCCATAAAAAAAGGATTAGCAACAGCTAGTTCATTACATAGGTATATTGTTTCAATCAGATTCAATTGTTTTAAATCAGTAAAAGTTAAAATTACACCACTCGTAACTTACAACTTATAATCAGTTACTACCATTATTTCATAGATTGCCCGTACTCTCTAGAAGTATAACAATTTGCCATATCTCATAGATTCAGTCCGCATTCGCGTGACGCAAAATGTTAAACCAAGATTATTTTAACGATAGTTTAAACAATACAAAAAATAGATTATTATCTGTATAATAGTTACATTAAACTTCGTGTTTCTCGTAGATTGACTTTCTAATTAATGGTTTACTTGCGTAATACGTTGGTGTCATTGAATAATGGACATATGTGGATGCAATAAATCTATATGCTTGAGGGGTCCGTCATATCCTATGATAGAGCATGACCTATGCTATTTAAGTTTAAACCTTAATCTTATTGAAGTTTAATTTTAAACTTGCATTGTATAGAGGGAAAGAAACAAAATAATGTTTATACTGGAGATTGATGGCACTTGGTGGAATCTGCTACACATATTGAATAATACACTTGTACTTTTCCTCAGAGTTTATTGTATTTCTGAACCTGACGGGTTTCACCTTACGACATTCTCAAAGTGTACATTGATGGGGATCATCCATCTGCTGCATCCATCAATGTAAACCTTTAAGAATGCCGTAAGGAGTAACCGGTTAGGTTCAGACATAAAATGTAACTCTGTGGAAAAGTACAAGTATTCAATATATAAGGTAATGAACTCTTTTTCATTCAATTTTGGTCTTTATGTCTATGTCTATATCAATTGATCAACAGAATCGGCGTTCATGTCGACATGAGGTAAAAAAGACAGTATAAAAAGGTGCGTTATGCATATACAGATAGGCGGTAAAATTCATTAACTCATTTACGTAGTTTCGTCGTCCCTGCCTCATCCAGGAATCGTGATACAATTATTCTTCTAAACAGCTTGGCAGTTTATATAGAAGTGGCTTAGAAATCAATGAATGACTAGACAGATAAGGAGGTAAGTATCGTATCTCTCAAATTTAACCAGTGTAGCAAGGCTACCGTTACATCGCTGAAGAAGTTATTACTTTCGAATTCATAATACAAACGAATTGATTTATCATTTCCAATCCAAGTGACAAGAGTATCTAACGGGTAGAGTCCGGTTTACCTCGGTGAGTACAAGGTCGTGAGTTCAAATTTCACAGTTGTTAGGTATATTGAACGTTAAAAGACTTTAGTTGTGCCCTTTGTGATGCAAATGAGAAATAGGTAAGAGTTAGTTTTCATGTCTGTTTTATTTATTTGTTGGGGTATTGTTCATTTCTAGAGCAAATAGTTATGTATCTTTTTCATATATCTATATGACTTTCTTTCGTGATGGTTTCTTCCAATGGAGTAGAATAGGACCACTCTATCTCAAAGTCAAAGTTGAAGTATTTATTCAAAATTGTGTAACACTACTATAGCTTTTTGACGACAAATTCTGTTTAAAACTAAGTTTACCACCGCTTCCTAGATACCAGTGGAGAAGAAACGGCGCAACAAACACCACTGTAGCATTCTCTTCTCGTTGGTTTCATAGAAGGCGACTAAGGAACCTAGCTCTAGGCGAAGAAGACGCTCTCGAGCCCCGACTGAGAGGGTTTCTCAGCGCATGTTTGGAGCGAGGCCAGTTTCCGAAGATGTGGAAGACGGGGAAACTGGTCCTCATCCGAAAGGCGGGGCGCCCGGCGGACTCACCGTCTGCCTACAGGCCGATAGTGTTGCTCGACGAGGTGTGCAAGCTCTTTGAAAGAGTGATTGCAAAGCGCCTCGTCGAGCACCTATCCAGAGTGGGGCCTGACCTGGCGGATGGCCAGTATGGCTTCCGCCGGAGGCGCTCCACCGTGGATGCCATCATGCGCGTGGGGACTCTGGTGAAGGACGCCGTCGCTCGGGGCGAGGTGGTGCTGGCGGTGTGACTGGACATCGCCAACGCATTTAACACCCTGCCCTGGAGCTGCATTAGGGAGGCGCTCGTGTATCACGAGGTGCCTCCCTACCTTCGCCGCATAGTCGGGGCGTATCTGTCGGAGAGAGCAGTCGTCTACCCAAGTGCGACCGGGCTCGGTCGGCGAGAGATGTCGTGCGGTGTTCCGCAGGGATCGGTCCTGGGACCGCTACTGTGGAACATCGGTTACGACTGGGTGCTTCGCGGTGAGCTCGCGGACGGTGCCGCCGTCACGTGTTATGCGGACGATACGCTGGTGACGGCGTGCGGGGCTACATACCGCGAAGCGACCCTGAAGGCCACGACCGCGGTTGCCCAAGTCGTGGAACGGATTCGGCGGCTGGGTCTCGAGGTGGCTCTGCATAAAACCGAGGCCATGTTCTTTCATGGGCCTCGGCGCGTGCCACCGGAGGATTCCAGCCTCATAGTGGGAGACATTTCCATCGGCGTCAAGGCCCAGATGAAATATCTGGGGCTCGTACTCGATGGCCGGTGGAACTTCGGGGAGCATCTCCGAAGACTGGCCCCCAAATTGAAGGACACAGCTGCCGCTTTGGGGCGGCTGCTGCCCAACATGAGGGGGCCGGATGACTCCTGCAGGAGACTCTACGCGGGAGTCGTGCGGTCCATGGCCCTATATGGGTGCCCAATATGGGCGGACACCCTGACGGTCCACAATGCGCGTCTGCTGCGTGGACCGCAGCGTGCAATGGCCAGCAGGGCCATTAGGGGGTACCGCACGATATCCTTCGAGGCGGCGAGTCTCCTTGCCGGATCCCTACCGTGGAACCTGGATGCGAGAGCCCTTTCGATGCTATATCGGTATCGTAAGGAGGCGCGGGAGCAGGGACGGGAACCCGAGCCCGAAGAAATTCGGGCCGTGAGGTCTCAGCTCCACAGGGACATGGTAGCGGAATGGGAGCTACGACTTGGGCGACCAAGCGAAGGGCACGCCGTAATAGCGGCGGTAAGACCCATCATAGAGGAGTGGCTAGAGAGGCCACACGGCAGCCTCTCGTACCGGCTGACGCAGGTGATTACCGGACACGGGTGTTTCGGGAGTTACCTGTGTCGGATCCGGAAGGAGCCAACGTCCGAGTGCCATCACTGTGATGCGAGCGAGGACACAGAGCTGCACACGCTGGCCGAGTGCCCGGCGTGGGACACGCCGAGGCGGGTCCTAGTGGCGGCTCTAGGGGTGGGAGTCCTCACACTCGTCACATTGCTCACAGCGAGATGGTACGATGCGCAAACGCTTGGGGTGCGGCCGCCTAAAGTTAGACTGGCAAACTGACTTCAACTGAGTTAGTCATGATAATGATGAAATGAGTCAATCAATCAATTCTTTCCTGATTTATTTCAAACTGTATAGAACCATTCAAACGATAGAATTCGCTACAATAGTCTTATTTCATTCTCACAAAACTGACAATATCAAAGAGAAACGAATTACAAAAGAGACTAGAACATGTTAATTGTTATTCCTATCACTAAATTACAAAACATTATTTAGTAACAAGTGAGGTATTCACACCGAGATGTGTTGATAGTCGAGTTGAAAGTAAAAACGACCAATAAGCCGTTAGCTATTCATACCACGAGCTTGGCAGTGTGCCTTCTAGTACAAGAGGAATGGAGTCGAGGTTAGATACAGGGGATAATACTATTGTTTCATACTCCTGCTTGAGCATCCCAGGGTATTTAAATGACTTTTTCTTCCAACTATGCTTTAATTTCATCACAATCACACTAAAAACTCAGTACAAAGCGAGTCTTTAATGCTCTAGAGCAATAAAAATGTATGAAATTTCATTATTGCACAGTTTATTTTTTAACCGCACCAAAAGGTACCAATCTCAATGGATTAGCTCTATTCAGCCAGCCGATATCAATATTTTTTTTTTACGTACATATTATTCGTTTCTATCCTACTTGTTCCAAATTTAAAACTCTTACCTTACGTTTAATAATTGCTCTAGTATAACTTTTAATTTCAATAATTAAACTTCTATTTTAATTGTTTGATATGAGTTTCTTTTATCTACTATTCCTATAGGTGCAATAATCTAATATTTATAGCTCTTACTATACTAACTTTAAAATTCGAACACACCGGGCAAATTTAAATGCTCAAGTGGGACTTGAACCCACGAACTTTCCCTTATAGGGGAATGCTCTTCCAACTGAGCTATTGAACTACACCTGAATCACATCAAATTTCCTTTCTCTTCCCCCTGAGTGAATAGAGCATGCAGCTTACATAAAACACATGTAAGTACCTAACATATGTTTTATGTAAACGGCATGCTCTATTCAACAAGGTATAATTTTAAGTTATTGCTCTTATAACCAGATCTTAATCGATAAATACGAGTGTGAGTACTTGACCCGGTTGCCGTAGGTTCGGTTCTCGAGAAAATGATTGGACATTAGTAAAGATTAGCGTTAATATTCACTTGGGTACCTACTTCTGAGCGTAATTTACGGATTGGAACCGAAGTTTAATTATGCAGGTGTATCAAGTAGTTATAGGTCAGCTACTGGTAATACGGAAATCAACTTTAAATAAGTGACCAGTAATAATTAATCTTGTGTTATGAACTGGTTGCGCGCCCTGGCTTCGCCCCAGTACAATTATATGACATTTTCAGTAGCCTTTCTTAAACAAAACTGCCGTCCCTACATGCTTTGTCATTACCTAAGTAGTCCTTCGGAAGTTATGCGCGTCCATACATTACATTTCATCTTATTATAAGATAAAATATATAATTGTAAATTAGAAATGTTTGTTCGTGATGGACAAAAACTACTGAACGGATTTTGATGTGTTTTGTTTTAGAAAGGTCTTGACCAGACTTAAAATCTGTTTGTTTGATTGCAAATTAAACAAACGTAAGATATAGGTTGCTGTGGGTCGCGGTCACGGGATCAGTATTTCTGTGGGCTTGATACATTGGCATGAAGTACCGGGCTCACAAAAATTTTAAGTAACTTTATCTGAGTCGCGGGAACAGGAGCAGTGTGTGTTAACCTTTCTATTTCGAACTTAACGCCGACGAAGTTGCGGGCAAAAGCTAGTAAGATAAATAAAAACAAAAAATTAACACCTACATAGGTTGTCTTTAAATATAGTCGCAGACCTTCTCTAGGAGTCTCTTTCTTATTTTAACAATTAATTGACATGGTTACATTTTTTTCCAGTTCAACTTTTCATTTATTTATTTTACATCTTTACCCATCCCGAATAAGCATAAAATTAAGTAGTAAGTAGATCAAATTAAAGGAAACAGATAAATCTCTAGACCTTGCCGTACCTAGTCCTATTATATATTCTGTGCCTTTAGTAACAATATAAATGTTCTAGGCAATCCAAACTTGCATCAAAATTGTAGTCATGTTTACAAAATTACAGTTAACATTTGAATAGGTGAGAAAATGTTATTAACATCGCAGGTGTAGGTGTTAAGTGTTAAATAAGCTTACATGCTTCACTTGCCAACAAAGGAAATGAAGGCACTTAGCGCAAAATGAAATGCAGGCACTAAGCATAAAATTGTTGCGATTATGCTGTACACCAATAAAATTAACATTGTGCACGGACGAAGCTCTGGTAATGGTCGCTTTCCTTTAGGGGTTGGGAGGTTATATGATAGGCGCTCATCAAGATAATAGACTGACCCTGGAATATAAAGCGTATACTATCTTTACAACATTGTGTTAGCGACGGGGGAAGTGATAGGACCCCTTGATTTGATTTCCAATTCCGTTCAAAAGTCTATATTTTTTGACCCACCAAATCAGAGGCGAACCTATTGCTGTCTATCGGGTACGTTTCTAGTTTCTTGTGCAGTTAGTGTTCCATAATAAATAACTCTTTCTCGAACCAGTCGTAAGTAATCGGATAAAAATAGTAACATGAATAAATCTGTCGTCTTTTGTTTTCAATATGTCTTTTTTAAACGAAATTGAATCATTATGTACTCGTAGAATAATTGTGATACCCACAAAAACACGAGAACGAACCAATTTTCCTTTCAACTTTTCAAATGTCTCGTTGCTATAATAACAGCAATTACTACGATACTCGTATATGGTTGTTATGGGTAACTTTCGTGGAGAATTGAACTTTAAAGGTTGTGTCCACTATTGTGTTGGATGTATGAGTGAGAAGGCACCATTATGTGTTTGTACTATAGATCAAATATAATTTCTGATAAAATCTACAAGGTCAAAACTAGTAGGAAAATAGGACGCGGGACTAGAGCGGAGTTTATTTTTATTATAATGACGGTTTGTACCGTAAATATCTGCAAGAGCATCTTTAAATTCATATCACCCCTTAGGGGAAAATACTCCTTTAATTAAGGCCTTAAAGGGATTTTTATATGCTGTAGAAGGAGTATTAGGAGTCTTGGACAGCTAAACGATCTCGGGCGTCTATAAGTACCTGGGGTAACGATGTCGGTTTCCCACTGTTCACGGTAGCCGTTACTATAGCAGAAGTAGGCTACGGTACGTTGTTTCCAGTGCCCCGAGTTCTTAACGAAGCACTGCGATTGGCCGCCTGGCTACTGTGAACCAATCGCAATGCTCCGTTCTTTCGATACATTTACGTTCCGAATTTGAATGTTTTTCGTGTGCAGGTAGTGGAATTTGATACTATCATTTTCAAACTATATACAGCTGTAGGGGCTTTATTTAGATTTATGAGGATATTTGATATTTCTCTTAAAGTTGATACACATAATTTGGACCATTACGACCATCGCACGTATAATTATTTAAAATGCATTTAGATCAGCCTTGGATTACACCATATTATTTACCAAAAAATGTATAATTATTATGGATTATTACCATAATTTATTATGTGAAAACTATTCGTAATTCAATAGGCGTAGACTTGCGGCTCAAGTGAAGATATAGAATGTGATTTTAACATGTTTTGGGTCCATTATCGGTAAGGTTAATTGCTGCCTGAAGCGTGAACTGAATAGTTGTGAATTAAAACTAAGTGGTAATGATGTTTCAATGAGGACACGGAGGTGCTAGTTGCGGTTAATTTCCGTAATTACCTTGTATAAGAGCAATATATTTTGTTAAAGTTTAAGGCCGAATTGCAGTATTGAATTACAAAGCTGACAGTTTTGTGTCTAATTAATTACTTAATAATTATAATAGTTTCTTGAACACATATTTTATAATGTTGTACGGTAACACTTTACATGAAGATAAATTTGGATAAAGTTCAAAAGTAAATGGGTCTTCCACCTGATAAGTATACGTCACCTTTTGCCTAAGCCTAACCTATTCATCTGTCAGACATTAACATTTTAGTTACTACAGCACTTATTACGCCATTCTCCTTCCAATAAACCATATTTTTTTGTTAAGATAGTTCGACTCTTTCTTTGAAGTCTTCTATATGAGACTTTGAACCTCTTAAACAATATAACTCATCTCTTTCATAATAATATCTATAACAGTCGCTTGCTTCTTATGCTACCTGCTTGCTAAAATGCACAATTAGAAATTAGATTTACCTTCAATCTTAAGTAGAAATAATTCAGCAGAAAATATTTGCAAAATTAAGTTAGGGTGGCCGTCAGTGCTAACCGGCCTCATGACGTCATCTTAGTCAGTCACTGTTTTGGCACTGGTAGATAGACCACGAGTTGAGCAGTTTGAAAAACTGCTAATCACTCAAACTGTCAATGGAGAAACGCTATAGTTCTACGGACCTGGGTACACGCTGTCACATAGCATTTGAAATTAAAGACTAGAAGCAAACTGTAGGCAAGAGATTATTATGTGAATGAAAAACATTTCTATGTGAATATAGACGTAATTAATGTTATGAAAATTAACATAATCACAGCTAACTATACGATCTCAATTCGTGACGTCAGCGTGACGCAGCCGCCCGGACTTCAGTGAAAGTGAATCAAACCTGCATTTAGAGCTCTTTTAATTAAATATGCACATATTTATGTGGGAAAATAAACTGTATCACGATGGAGTAAAGTTGATTATATTAGTTTGTTATGGACTGTCAGTCTATGATGACGGAATGGTAACTTACATATTATTCAAATTAGAACTTTCTTCAACTCATTCACTCATGAGTGAACAGGTAGTCTTACGCTTAATTGTAGGTGGTAGACATTATTTATATGAAAGTGCTTGATGTCTCTGACATTGAGATTTATAATGGTTGTTTTTAACCTGGTTTTGAATATGTACTATCTATATAGATGTGATATAATGAGTGAATGGTTTTAATAGTCAATAAATAGTATCAATTTTATAAGAGCAATTGATTTCCTAACAGCATAATTTAGCCGTTTACATTGAACTATTAGCTGTCGTTTTTTTCAAAATTGATTTTTATTAGCGATTTTTTTTGTTGTGTTGTTATGCACACTTGCTAGTATTTATGTGATGGGAGTCATTACAGCACATACCTACTGATATTTAGAATATATATATATAATCTTATCATCGTTACATGAATGCAAGTCCCGGTCACATCCAAAACTTGCACTTTGCAGCCCGGGGTCCGCTTTCCTACTCATTTATTATTGAACTGTTTATACTGTTGATTGATGGCACTTGGTGGAATCTGCTACACATATTGAGTAAGACACTTTGTACATTTCCACTTAATTTTATTTTTCACCTGACCGGTTTCGCCTCACGGCATTTTCAAAGGTATGATATAGAGTAACTTTAAAGTAACTTTTAAGTAACATTTATTATTGATTTATCTATTTATTTACTGAGGCCACTGTTCTTTTTTTTTCTTTTTTTTTTATACAGGACACGTCAATTTGACTTCACCTCGCCTGATGTTAAGCTAAAGGCAAAGTCTCGGAAAGAGGGTCACCATCGTAAACATTTACCATGTTAACAGTGGTGGCACTCAGCTTGACGGCCTCATTAGATGCCTTTTCACGCCCCGCTTAAAGGACCCGGGACTGTAGGAAGAAGGAAACACGTGAGCTGGCAGGGAATTCCAGGTCTTAGTGGTGCGGTATAGGAATGAATCACTGAAACGCTTGGTTCTAGCAGGTATACTCTGCACCGTAAATGGATGACATCTTAGCCTTGCACGTGTCGTCCTGTGAAGGAAAGGGGAGGGTGGGACTAATTGGAAGAGCTCGTCAGAACATTCACCATGGTAGAGACGGTAGAAAACTGCCAAAGACGCAACATCTCTACGCATCTGCAAAGGCTCGAGGGTGTTCGTGACCTCAGGATCCCCAATAATGCAGACCGCACGTCGCTGCAACCTGCAGAGCATCTAATAAGTACTTTGCGGAGCCGTCCCAGAGATGTGAGCAGTATTCCACGCAGGAACGAATTTGGGTCTTGTATAGAAGACACCGCTGCTCCGGCGTGATCTATCATGGATCATCAGAGCCTTCTCCATCAATTAACAGGTGCAGGTTATGCCGGTGAGAATCTCAAGGATCCAACCCTGTGAGCCAATACATCCAAACTCATCAAATGCGACTGCAATTTTGTAAATTGCAGATGTTTCCTACTAGTGCAGGTGCTACAGGTAGTTGAGTATGCAAAATCCGAGTGACGGTAATTAAGGCCGGATCCTTATACCTCAGACCCTAAATAATGACAAAATTCATCTTGCTGCCGGGTGTATGGTCCCTTCCCGCTCCCCCTCTTACTTACTGTATGGGCGCGCGTACGCATTTAATGCGTTTTTACGTCTATTTACGTGAAGATGTATCCTTTGACCTTTTCTTCACTTAAATCCGTTGGCGAAATTCGGTACTCACATTATACATACTCAGTTACCTGTAGCGCCCGGTCTATACATTGCAATAGCGCCTCCTACTGGCATTTTGTATACAAACGCCGCTGGCTACGTCCCTACATAGCCATAATAGATATTTCTGTAATAATATAGTTGTTTCAAATACCTATGTAGCAACTTTATAAATCATCACTTCAAGTTAAGTAATAATAATTTTACATTCTGTAATCTTATTACAGAACGCATGGGTTTAATCAAAGGTTTTTATGTACTTATATTATCTGTGTTATCGTTTGGCGGTGGAGAGAGGCTGCGGGGTAAAAAAATGAAAAAATAGAAAAAGTAAGAAGAAGAAACAAAGAGAAGAACACACTGTTATCACTTGCTTTGCACGAATCATTAGTGAATTGTGAATAAAATTGTGAAACATAGGATTATCGGATATAAGGAAGATGAAAAGCCGGACTGATCACTTGTATAATATCTGTTACACGAATATTTGTTCCGTGCGGATATACGCGCGTGTGCGCAACACACAACACGTAAAATTAAACAAAAGACATAGAACAGTAGGTTAACTTCACACGATGATGGTGAAGGAGTAAAAACATACATTTCGACAATAGTCCATTTTTTTTTATATACTGGAAACGTCACCTCGCCTGATGTTAACCTAAAAGCAAAGTCTTGGAAAGAGGGTCACCATCGTAAACATTTACCATGTTAACAGTGGTGGCACTCAGCTTGACGGCCTCATTAGATGCCTTTTCACGCCCCGCTTAAAGGACCCGGGACTGTAGGAAGAAGGAAACACGTGAGCTGGCAGGGAGTTCCAGGTCTTAGTGGTGCGGCATAGGAATGAGTCACTGAAACGCTTGGTTCTAGCAGGTATACTCTGCACCGTAAATGGATGTCATCTTAGCCCTGCACGTGTCGTCCTGTGAAGGAAAGGGGAGGGTGGGACTAATTGGAAGAGCTCGTGAGAACATTCACCATGGTAGAGACGGTAGAAAACTGGCAAAGACGCAACATCTCTACGCATCTGCAAAGGCTCAAGGGTGTTCGTGACCTCAGGATTCCTAATAATGCGGACCGCACGTCACTGCAACCTGTCGAGAGCATCTAGTAAGTACTTTGCGGAGCCGTCCCAGAGATGTGAGCAGTATTCCACGCAGGAACGAATTTGGGTCTTGTATAGAAGACACCGCTGCTCCGGCGTGAAAAAACGTCTCACTCTGTTCAGGACTCCGAGTTTACGCGAGGCTGATTTGATGATACTCTCGATATAGTTTTTGTTATTCAGTTTGCAGCGAACATACATACCGAGGATAGTGAGGTGATCCTGCAGTGGCAGTGGTGTGCTCTGAAGAGTGGGAAGGGGAAGGAAAGGAGAGAGAGAGAGACCTTTGCTGTAAACGCTCATGCCTGGGTCTTCTTGGCATTGAACTCGACCAGGTTCCCAGCGCCCCATTGAGAAATGTGGTCCAGGTCAGTGACAAGCTCAGTGACAAGAAGCTGCCTTTTTTCCGTGATATCAGACTGCTTGGCCGCAGGATGTGCGTAATAACTCACGTGTAAGGTGCTGTCGTCTGCATAGCAGTGAATGTTTCCGTTACAGAGCATGGCATTGATATGCAGAAGAAAGAGAGTGGGAGATAAGACGGAACCTATTGGCGAAATGTGTATTTATACAGTAGACAGATAGATATTGGGATGTGTGTACTACTTCGAAGTATACACATATATAACTTTTGCTAAAAGAAACCTTTTAAATTTCTTTTGACGATTCGTCAATATAACTTCAGTTTACCGCTGTAAAAGCTATTATCCGCGGCATTGCTTCAATACGATTCTCGTTCCCGCGATTACCAGAAACTTTTTCCGAGATATAAAGTAGCCTATTGTGCTATCCCAGACTATAATTCATCTCTAGCCCCCAATTTCATCTATATCGGTAGCTCAGTGTTTAAGGAGTCGGCCTTATGATCGAGAGGTCCCGTGTTCGAATCCTAGCCATTACACTACCGACGTGAACCCACTCCTAACACAAGCAATTAAGCTTAGCTGGAGGGGTTAGGGGGAATATTAGTAACATCGGTTCTAAAATTCTTCAAAAAAAATGGGCTTAATCGTGCCCGCGTGATTTGATCATCTATCAATCTCTCCACCTAAATATTTGCACTTATTGACTACTGTTCTTTCTTTACCGTGGTTATGGCGAGGTGCACACATAAACTACTGCACTGTTTGTTACAGTTACAGTTAATTGTTATGTTGTTAACAGTTACGAAAAGCGGGCATTGAAAATGAGGCGCATAGATGATTGAACGATTTTGTCTTTGAGTAAATTTATCGTTATAAAGAGGCTTTGTTTTTTTTTATAAAGGACACCTCAATTTGACTTCACCATGTTAAGCTAAAGGCAAAGTCTCAGAAAGAGGGTCACCATCGTAAACATGTACCATGTTAACAGTGGTGGCACTCAGCTTGGCGGCCTCGTCAGATGCCTTTTCATGCCCCGCTTATAGGACCCGGGACTGTAGGAAGAAGGAAATACATGAGCTGGCAGGGTACGTACTGTGGATTATGTTGGACTATGGGAGACTATTATTGTTCATCACGCACTTCAGACATTTATAATATCATCATCTTAGTAGTTTACCAGTAGCGTCCAGTTGGGTTTTTCATCAACTCACTTGCGTCAAATTTTACTTGGTACTTTTCGATTTTAAATTAATTAACAGTTTTCGTGAACTCGCTCGATTGCGATAACCAACGTATTGGTGTACAGTCAGTTACAAAAACGCTATCGGGGGGGCCTCTTATTGCTTTTGATTGCTGTCTGTTTTTCTTGGAGTGACCACCACGTGACCTTCCAACTCTAAAAGTAAAACCAGCGCCAGAAAGAGAGTAAGTACACCGAATACCAGAATCCATACTTAATATTATAAATGCGAAAGTAACTCTGTCTGTCCGTCTGTTTGTCTGTCTGTTTGTATGTTACGCTTTCACGCCTAAACCACTGAACCGAATTTGATGAAATTTGATATAGGGATAGGTTAGACCTTGAGAAAGGACATAGGCTATGTTTGGACGCGATAAGCGACATCCACGCGGGTGGAGCCGCGGGCTAAAGCTAGTTTTAGAATAAATAAACAAATTTCACAACATTCTACACAACGCTATCTAGACCCTTGGTAAGCATAGCTTAATTAGCTTGTGTTATGGAATCTAGAATGTGGATAAACATACTTAGATACTTTTTTTGTAAATACATACGTACATACATATTCCGCCACAGAGGCTGTCTGTAATACCTAGAATTGCACTAATGTTAGTTACTTTTTTTTACTTACTAGTACTGCAATTTATGTTCCGTGCTCCGAATGCTGTAAGTGGCTATAAGATTAAGGTCGAGATATCTAGCCAGCTATTATTTTATGAAAGTGTGACATTTACACTTGACACTCGCCGCGCATGACAATGTGGCCACCCCCCGATCCTTGAAACGATCTGACAAATTGTCTAGATTACGAATTGAGCTATAACATTTACATATTAATGTGTGTAAGCGGTGTGTAAAGGTCGAAGAAGCTGAATAATTATGGCTGGTTATAGGTTGTAGGTGGGTTGATTTAGCTATGAGCTAAAACGAATAAACAAATTATTAAGTACAGTCAACGGTAAAAGTGGCTTAACATACTAATCTAATTTATTAAGCACTTTATATCTTTTTTTTTTTTTTTATATAGGACACGTCAATTTTACTTCACCTCGCCTGATGTTAAGCTAAAGGCAAAGTCTCGGAAAGAGGGTCACCGTCGTAAACATTTACCATGTTAACAGTGGTGGCACTCAGCTTGACGGCCTCATTAGATGCCTTTTCACGCCCCGCTTAAAGGACCCGGGACTGTAGGAAGAAGGAAACACGTGAGCTGGCAGGGAATTCCAGGTCTTAGTGGTGCGGCATAGGAATGAATCACTGAAACGCTTGGTTCTAGCAGGTATACTCTGCACCGTAAATGGATGACATCTTAGCCCTGCACGTGTCGTCCTGTGAAGGAAAGGGGAGGGTGGGACTAATTGGAAGAGCTCGTCAGAACATTCACCATGGTAGAGACGGTAGAAAACTGCCAAAGACGCAACATCTCTACGCATCTGCAAAGGCTCGAGGGTGTTCGTGACCTCAGGATCCCCAATAATGCGGACCGCACGTCGTCGCTGCAACCTGTCGAGAGCATCTATTAAGTACTTTGCGGAGCCGTCCCAGAGATGTGAGCAGTATTCCACGCAGGAACGAATTAGGGTCTTGTATAGAAGACACCGCTGCTCCGGCGTGAAAAAAACGTCTCACTCTGTTCAGGACTCCGAGTTTACGCGAGGCTGATTTGATGATACTCTCGATATAGTTTTTGTTATTCAGTTTGCAGCGAACATCCATACCGAGGATAGTGAGGTGATCCTGCAGTGGCAGTGGTGTGCTCTGAAGAGTGGGAAGGGGAAGGAAAGGAGATACCTTAGCTGTAAACGCACATGCCTGGGTCTTCTTGGCATTGAACTTGACCAGGTTCCTAGCGCCCCATTGAGAAATGTGGTCCAGGATCCGGTCCAGCTCTGTGACAAGAAGCTGCCTTTTTTCCGCGATATCAGACTGCTTGGCCGCAGGATGTGCGTGATAATTCCCATGTAAGGTGCTGTCGTCTGCATAGCAGTGAATGTTTCCGTTACAGAGCATGTCATTGATATGCAGAAGAAAGAGAGTGGGAGATAAAACGGAACCCTGCGGCACGCCAGCATTTACCTGCAAGAACTCCGAAGCTCGTCCATCACAAAGGACGCGAATACGGCGCCCCTGCAGGAAGCTTGCAACCCAGTTACACAGTCTAGGAGGCAGGCCGAAGGCTGGTAGCTTGGAAAGAAGCGATTTGTGCCATACCCTATCGAAAGCTTTGGCGATGTCAAGACTAATTGCCAGTGACTCACCGTGCTTCTCCATAGCCTCACCCCAAAGGTGGGTCATGTACGCCAGAAGATCACCCGTTGACCGTTTCGGTCTGAAACCGTATTGCCGGTCACTAAGCAAGGAGTGATCCTCTAGGTGGCGCATGAGCTGTGTGTTAATTATGTGCTCGAACACCTTACACAGCACTGAGGTGACGGCTATGGGTCGATAGTTGGCTGGGTCCGAGCGATCCCCCTTCTTGGGGATCGGCTGGACATTCGCCTCCTTCCAAGCCGAAGGCACTGTACCCGAACTTTAGGACAGTCGGTACAGCCGCGTTAGCATAGGAGATAACTCCGCTGCACATTTTTTAAGTACAACCGCTGGAATACCATCAGGACCACTGGCTTTCCGGACATCGAGTGATTGCAGTACTGCACGGACATCGCGTTGCCTGATACGTATATCAGGCATTGCGTGGTCACCAGTGGGCATTGTCCGTGGTTGCATACCACAATCATCGACTCGGGAGTTGGCCGCGAAGAGATTGACCAGCAAATTTGCTTTCTCTTGCGGCTCATGGGCCAGAGATCCATCGGGATTGCTCAGCGGGGGCAGCGAGGGCTGGCAGAAGTTGGCTTGCACGGCTTTGGCCAGTTGCCAGTAGCCACGGCTACCCGTGGGATGCGCCACTAGCTCTAGGCCCAGCCGCGCTATGCGCTGGGCATCCGCCCGGACGCATGCCCTCTTGCAGACCTTTGTGGCTCTGCAACTTTCCATCAAATAATAAACGCTAATTAAATATTATCAACTTTTCAATAAAACTATACTAATAGTTATACTTAGTACCTACTATATAATATTAGTCAAAGGTAATAAAATTAAAAAAACCCTTGACATCCACATCCGTTTTCTCTTTATCCCCCATAAATTTTAAATAGCTTAATCGATTTTAACCAAATATGTCTAATAGTAATAACACTCGCACATAATTCACCTTTAATACATAAAAAAAACTGAAATCGCTCCTTCCGTTTGGGAGCATTGATACCACAGACAGACAGATAGACACGTCAAACTTCTATCACCCCTCTCTTTAAGTCGGGGGTTAAATATTTTTTATTGACAACTGTATTATGTTGGGTATATTGTGATATACTAAAGACAGGTAAATGACTATTTCAAAGTTAAACAAATCAAATTATGTTTTCAACTGAGATCTGGAGAGCACGGTGTGAAATATTAATAGACATATAAAATAGTCACTTTCACATTTATAGGACTCATCTTTACTGTATAGAAAGTATCAAATGCATACTGCAGCGTTTAGAGACACTATATGACATGCATTGCAACTCCCATACCTATACGAAAACCACCTTCATTTAACTAAGCCCGACTTGCTGTGAAACACCAATATATTATATCACGACATGACTGATATAGGTACGTCGCGGTCGATTATACACTGCACTGCAGGTGTCATTTCACTGACTACTTTAAGAACATTTCCTAAAATGAAGTAACTTTAACTTTCTGGTTACATAAATAATATTGATGTACTCTCTAATCTCATCTAACCAAAAGTTGCACATTGCAGGTCTGCTCTTCTATAATTTACCTATACTTGAATATATACATATATAACACTCTTCAAGTAACAAAATGGTTGAACTGTATAAACCTAACTGTACCTATAGCACAGGTCCTCCTTTTTTAGGTGCCAGCTGTTCATTGTCTGACAATTGTGCATAAAACAGCTAAACAAAATGTAATTATTTAATTGTTTTCGTAGAAATAAATAAATAAAATAAACTACCATCTGGCCCTCCAATTCCGAGAAGAAAACTCAGACCAAGGCTCGTCTTAATCAGCATGCTGTGATCGAATACGCACAGATTTTATATAATTGTATTAGATAGTTTACATCATAAGTTGAAAAACTAGTTATAAATTATGATACGTTTAAAAAGATATGTAGGGTAATTACCTTAACTTCGATTAGTTAATGTACTTATTTCGACTTGTAAATCAAAATCAGACATGCTTACAGGCATAATCATTATGTAATATTGTTACCTCTTCTCCCTAAAACGCGATGATGGTGAGAAGTGGTAGGGGCTAACATGTTAGGTACATAAAATAATTGCCACCTGAATGAGGTGATAGGGCTGCATGGAAATTTATAGGAAGGTTTGCGTATCCGCCATGGTTTTTAGTACAGTCAGCGTCATAAATATCTTGACAACGAGGTCTCAAAACAAGATTAACCTGTCAAGCCACGCAACAAAATAGAACAATAGATAAACAATAGACTCGCGGTGCCCGGGCACAGGTTGGTGTTTGATAGGTTAAAACTCTTATAATAAGAGTAAATGAAACTGTTTTCTTTATTTAAATGGTATTATTGTTCAAACTAAAGCTATGTACCCAATATCAGAAGAATCAGTCAAGTGGAAGGGTGTAAAAAAACCAAGTTAAGATCATTTTGACTACTCTGTACGACAATAATCATCTTTCTGATGCTGATTGTACCTATGTGAAAAGTAAAAGAAAGTATTTAGGTTTATCTGCAAAGATACAATCAAGTGACCAGCTCTCTTAAAAAGTGGCAACCCATTGGCCAGAGTATAATAGAATAGAGTGATGAATGTATCATATTGACACGTTATCATCATCATCGTCAGCCCGCGGCAGTCCACTGCTGGACATAGGCCTCTCCCATGACACGCCACTTAGCCCGGTCTTCGGCTGTCCTCCTCCACTCCCCACCAGCCACTCTGCGTATATCGTCGCTCCATCTAGTCGCAGGGCGCCCCACAATACATTTTGCCGGTTCGCGGTCTCCACTCAAGGACTCGTTTACCCCAAAGGTTATCGATATTGATACGTATTTTGACGTAATGACTGTCGTAAACGTATGACAATCCCGTACAGGGGTAAGATATTATAGGTAAATGTCCGAACAAGTAGGTACTGAACGATGGTTGCATCACATTATAATGGAATCGATCTATGACCGCAGACCGTTGTCGTTAATACGCTTGATAGAGTGGTGACAGATTCATTACTCCATGTAATCATGTCGATATTACTACTCACATGACGAGAATATACTCTACTAGCCTTACGACCCTGGCTTCGTCCGCGTGGGTATCAGTTATCGCGACTTCCCATCATATCTCTGGTTACACTCAACTAATGGTGATTAAACAAACTTAAGATTTAAAGTCTTACCAAGACTCTAAAAAAACCGTATCTCAATCCGTTCAGTAGTTTTTGCGTCTATGGCGAACAAACAGACTAATTCGAGAGCAGACTACACGCAAATTTCAAATTTCTCTTCTGCTTATCTATCTATCGGTCATGTCTTGCTCGCCGAGTTGGTCAAGTTGGCATTCCCTCTGTAAGGGAAATATCGCAAGTTCGAGTTCCGTCCGAGAATATTCATTTTTCCCTATGTATTCGATTTGTATAGTTAGCATACTTAATGCTGTAAAATTCATTCAAACAGCTACTTCTTCGTCCATCCCCTAGTCCCATATCTATCTGGGGTTGAGTCTTCTTGTACGTCTGTACCAGAACGTGCTGCCTAGGGTTGTCCCTTGTCTCAAGGCCTAGGTTATGTTTTTTCATATCCCTATTACTTAACAAACAGACAATTCCAAAAAAAAATTTTTTTGATTATATATCTCTAATGTACAGTCGCGACCACTTTACAATCACAGTATTATCTTATATATACAATTTAGAAAAAATCAAGTAATGAAAATAAAAATATTTACATACATAATGCGTCGTGGAATTCCTCCGCATCGTCGTCGACCGGTAACGTACCCAGAAGGCTGGCTGCATTGCCACGTTGAATGGCAATGCTTAACCTCTGTGCAAGGTAATAACCAGCCTTCTGGTCACGCGTAGCGTCGATCAGCCGCTTTGCCAGATCTTTATAAAGAAAACGGGCACTTGGGCCCCATGTCCCCAACGTTTCAACCCCAAACAGCTCAAAAACATAATCACCTGATCATCAGTATTATATAAATATTATCTGCAACCACATTCTTACCCGTTTCAACTATGTGACTACGGGATTAAGTTTCATACCAGATATTTATGCTACCAACAATGACGGTACACGTGAAAGCAAGAGTGTCGGTATTAACATTCAGCAAGCATGTCCGTTCAAAACAAACGGCGACCCGGTTCTTTCACCTGAGTCTTTGTCACCGGTTCGGAGTAATGCGCGAGAGTATGTACGTGTTGTTGGAAGTAATGTGTTGTAAACATATGGATTCCGAAGAGATAAAATTTATTTGTGGAATTTTATTTTAACTGCAACTGAGCTCTTGGGCCGAACCCTGAAAGTGTTCATGCTGGAAGAAGGGAACTGGTCTCATTTTATGTGCCGTTTTTTGGGAAATATATTTATAATTAGTCATTTCTTCTCTTCTATCTCAACTATCGTGTTTTGTATAGGCGTCTAAAATACGAAAAATTATATTTACTTGTACTTTTAATTTGGGAATAACAGCAGTACCAAGTATAAATTGTCCTTCTTATGAACATGTATTTCTATAGATATATTACCTACTACATTAATGTGTTGAGAAACCTTTTGACACTTCCTGAATGCCTGATGCAAATATGAATATTTATGCTTCTCTGTGCGAGAAACCGCAGAATGTATATAAAAACTTCACTATTCGAACATAGTTTTTTACTGTAACATAATATGTTGTAAGGTAATGTGATGACATATATAACTAGATACACATTAGTTTTGCTTTTAAATTGGTTTAGCGGTCCAGACATGAAATGGTAACTCCCAGGATTGCTTTAGTATTTTTAATGCTGGTTATTACGTTCAATTCCAGATTATAATCTATCTCTGTGCTAAGTTCCACCCTGATAGAACGTGGTTACTGTGGCCTATGGGCGTATGCAACACTATAGGCGTTATATTACTTATACTTGCGCTGCCGACCCAAAAAGCCTTAGTTCTTCTGACGTGATTACGATGTAAAAAATATCAATCAATCCAATCCTGTGCATTCCTGGACCGTTACCGGATATGTTATTGAAACATTTACGAAACTTTTAAGTAAAGAAATAAGTAGATAAGACTGAGAATTTTATTACAGTATACATCTTTGTAATGTTACAATGCATTGAACAACTGCATTTGCAATTTGAAAGCAACGTACACTCGAAATACACAACTAACAATAAAATATAACACCAATTGCAGTCTATCGTTGCGGCGATCTATTTCCTGCATTTCGTGAAGTTAGGTACCATTACAAAAATTAAAAAGGAAGACGCTTTTTATAAAAAAAAATAAACTGGATAGCTAAAAATGTGCATTAACATACATTATACATTAGTTAAAACTGCATTTGTGTAGCCATGGGGATATGCAGAAAAGGCTAGTTAACGGCGAACTTAAGGCGAGGATGAGTCAAGCGCGATCTCAAAGTAACATCGGGTCCATCCACTAGGATCCCCTGCTTCAATCCCTTGGGGGATAAGTATGAATTTTGTCTCTTGGGGGATTTAATTGGATTATTTTTTCACATAGATCCCCTAGTTAAAGTTAAAAAATATTTTTTTGTTGCGGGGCGTTTCTATATAACTTCACCTCATCTGATGGTATACGACTTTGTTCCTTAAGTACTATCTATCCTCTGCATCTTTATTCTTAGCACCTTGAAAAATAAACATTTTTAATGGATTCCATCGTATCAGTTAAAATTAATTGATCACTGGGAAACATCTAATATTATAAAATAAAATAAAAACCACGATATAATCTCTAACAAATGGTTTTATTTCAATGCATAATATTCGCCTAGACTCGCCACAATATTTTTGAATCTGTCTAACGACATAACTCTCGTACACCGCTAATGATATACCGTTGAATGTGCAGCACTTTTGTTGCCGACTATACATCGCTTAACTAGCCACACACAATCACTTTACGGGTCAAAAAAAAATCGTATAGAGAGGTGTTTCCGTAGTTCTCTTTTGTACGCCTCTTGGCACATTTATAAGACAATTCATAATGTGAATTATATAGTTATGAATGTGCCATACATTCTCCGTTGTGTAATGATGATCTAATAGGTCAAAATGTACATTTAATTTTATGTTTTTTAGTATTATGATTTTGATGTGAGCTGTAAGAGAGGTCAAAATGGTACAGTTGACCTCTTACAGCTTGAAGCTAGACAGACCTAGAAAATTTTATTAGTGAATGCATAACTACGAACAAAAAAATATTTAATTAAATTAGACTATACGGACATCTATGCGACATATTTCTCATCCATCCATCTTCTTTTAGGTCACGAATTTTCACTCAGAGGAAACATTCCCTTATATTTAAAAAGAAACAAAACTTTTTCAGATTTTCAAAAACTCGCTCGGTAATCGAACCGACTAAAACCCAGAAAAATTACATTCTGTATTTTTATAGCATCAATCGTAATCATAAGATCAAATCGACTACTACAAACGCGCGTGTTTTCGTTAGAGTTGGTCAATTCAATTAAGTGCCTGATTATTACCTTATTAGTATTTTAAGAAAAATCATTCATATTAATCAATTGCAAAGGTGACTTCTCATTTTATTTCAATGTAACCGACATCCTAATGCAATATCGTGTTCTACTTTAGCTACATATTAAACTACATAACATTGTAATTTCTTATTGAGAAACATGTAAGTAGTTAATGCAAAAATCATTATAAGTAATATATGCCTTTATTTTGAAAGTTTATTCTTTTTATATGTTAGAACATGACTTGTAGAATTATAATGGATATATGTGTGTAACCCGTTCTCTTTTAGAGTTCCGTAATCCAAAAAATAACCTTAAAAAATCATTTCACTGGCCGTCTCTGGTGTGTGTGTGTGTGTGTGTGTGTGTGTGTGTGTGTGTGTGTGTGTGTGTGTGTGTGTGTGTGTGTGTGTGTGTGTGTGTGTGTGTGTGTGTGTGTGTGTGTGTGTGTGTGTGTGTGTGTGTGTGTGTGTGTGTGTGTGTGTGTGTGTGTGTGTGCCATCGTAGCACCCAAACGGATGAACCGATTTGGATGTAGTTTTTTTTTGTTTGAAAGGTATATTAGTCGGGAGTGTTCTTAGCTATATTTGGAAAAAATCGGTCCAAGATGGCCGCCGCCAGAACATATCGGAATACGAATTTCTTCATAACTCCTTCAATATGGGTATCAAATGAAAGAGCTTGACTAGTAGATCAATTTAAAAAGTATAAAATGAAAAAATAAATTAAAAATTTAAAAAACCCCCGTCACAAAAAACACTTCCAAAAAGTTGAAAATAAATAGAGTTTGCCTTTTAACTTTAACGGTTGCCATGTCGGGGGTCCTTGAATTGTTCCGATAATATAACGGAGTGCTTAACCAATTAGGGTCCCCCGACATGGCAACCGTTAAGGTTAAAAGGCAAACTCTATTTATTTTCAACTTTTTGGAAGTGTTTTTTGTAACGGGGGTTTTTTAATTGAGATTTTTTCCTACAGCGATTTTAAAGTTTTGTGTTCCGTACAAAACCTTAGCGACGGATCCAATTTGTACTTTTTACTTATTTATTTGTTACTTAATATTTTTAAATAAGTATTAAAAGGTTATTATATTATCGTTTAGTGGCGATACATTTACTATCTAGTTATTAGCTGCAATTCTGTGACCTTACAGACGAATTGATTTATATCTTATGTACTTATTGTTAAATACATTCAACGTTTTATTAAACAGACTTTTCTCGTTCTATTAAATTTAATGTCATATTTGTGTTGATATAAACTGTAGCAAATGATTGAGTCATTTCATGTTTAACTTCTTGCTATATGCTTTAGTAATGACCTATATTTCTGGTAGCAATTTCTGGCGAGTATAACGCTGCTAAACTTCTCAGTATTACCGTCTGGACCAATCTGAAATATGCTTGAAATTTATTAACATCTTAGCGTCGTGGCAGTTACCATGGAGTCCGAGGTTTGAGTCCAGGCGGTTCCTAAAAATCATTAAATATTTACTAGTATGTCAATTTTAGGAGTCAAGTAACTAAGCTGAAAATGATTAAAATTTAAGGCTCTAACTCATCGCGACGTTCTAAATATCGGTTATCGCCACTAAACATAACTTAGGTTATTTCCAGAGGTCTAATCTATCTCTGTACCAAATTTCATCACGATCGGTTCAGTGGCTTAGGCGTGAAAGCTTACCAGACAAACAGACAGAATTATACAATAATTAAATAAATAAATAAATATTTCACAACATTCTACACAACGCTATCTAGACCCATGGTAAGCTTTTATAGCTTGTGTTATGGAATCTAGAATGCGGATAAATATACTTATATACTTTTTTTTTTTTGTAAATACATACATATTATACATAGAAATTATAACGGGAATTAACGCGATCCTTTGGTATAGGGGTAGATTAATTCCCGTAATGATTATTGCATATCATGGAACGCAAGAGTTTAAAAGTAAGGTCAGACAGAGTTACTTTCGCCATAATAATATTAGTACGGATTACAAAATTGCACGCGAAAGGCGGAAAACGAAATAACAAAAATGTAGTAAAAAAAATACATATCGCCATTGTTCATCCTGTGTGTCTAATGTACCTTATACAACCCGTATACTTTAGCCACAGTGCCAGACGAAGATATCAGATTGTGATATCACACAAAGCCGTGACTTGTTTAACACTACTTTCGAATGACTAATCGAATTGAAAGTCCTAAAAAGCATTCGTAATCACCGTTTTCATATAATATGAACTGTTTCGGGGTTTTTTTCTACAGGTAAATAATTTTTCGGAAATATTTCTTGGTATTATTGGGTAAAAAGCACTCGAAATAGGTGGTTATATCGACATTCTTTCATATAAGGAAACACACCAAATATCTTATACCTTTAAATGAGCAATTCTTGTATATATATAATTGGAATCTCGGAATCGGCTCCAACGATTTACATGAAATTTAGTTTACGGGGGGACGGGGGCGATAAATCGATCTAGCTAGGATTCATTTTTAGAAAATTTATAAAATAAAATACCGAGCAAAGTTCGGTCAAACCAGATATTATAACATTAACAGTCTCAACCTATAAAAAAAAACAGAAGCAAAAGTCTAAATCAATCCATACTAATATTATAAATGCGAAAGTAACTCTGTCTGTCTGTCTGTCTGTCTGTCTGTATGTTACGCTTTCACGCCTAAACCGCTGAACCGATTTTGATGAAATTTGGTATAGGGGTAGACTAGACCATGAGACAGGACATAGGCTATGTTTTGTCGCGATAACCGACATCCACGCGGGCGGAGCCGCGGGCAAAAGCTAGTATTTCAATAAACGTGAAATCGATCGAATAAAAAAAAACAAACCCATTAATAATTCGATCTTTTGACCATAAAAATCGAAACGGTTATTTCTTAACAGATGATTAGTCGAACTTAAATACCGGTACACATTAGTCGGTAGAAACCTTTACGTCAATTACCGCCGTTCGATACTCTCAATTCGTAACCTTTGTTCAAGGAAGCAATTAGTTTTAATGCAGTGATATTAGTTAACCAAATAACTTATGTAATTTATGTTTTTTTCTCATTACTGTAGTATTACGGTGGCGATCAATAAATCAATCACACAATTATAGTCTCTAAGTTGCTCTAATTATAGTTCGTAATTGGTGTAGCTTTTGACCTTCTGTTATTTCTGTTATTTGGTACATACATATACTAACGCCTGTAAATCTCTGAAGGGGTAGGTAGAGGTGTAATAATACCCACAATTCGCCTCTATTCTTCGCCTCGGTCCCGAGTAATAGGGGGTAAGCCTATTACCGTCAAGTGCGCACTTGGTCATGGGCTGTATGTCTTCTGTCGGATGGAGAACAGCCCTATCCCTTAGTCGCCTTCTACGAAACCGATAGTGTGTTATACCGTGTTGGTTCCCCCCATTTCGATTCTACTAAAACCAAACCATAGTCGTGCCACAGCGTCAGCAAAAAACGGTATTAAATAATAGACTTTAAAACGATGTCTTTAAAGTTCTAATGACTTTTTGCAGAGTGAATGAAAAAGTGTAATGAAACTTTTTTTCATTTCATTTTGGACTTTAGATGTATAGAAATAAAGTCTAAAATTTAATGCCATTTTTTGCACTGACTATGGCATTACAATGGTTTAGCTTTAGTAGAATCGAGGGCCTGGTGGGAGTAGAAGAAGCTGAATAGAAGCAGAAAGTAGGCTATTATTTCTGCCTACCTCGATTTGAAATTGGCGTGTGCATAAGTATACATATGTACGATTTTTAAATGCCATTTCGTTTGATGACATTTGAAATTTAAATTAGAAGTATTAGAACTGATATCTAATCTTAATTCAACTTTTATTAGTTTTGACTGATAACGATTGTGATTAATGAATGCATTAAAATGGTACTGATATTGATAACGAGGATCAGTAAGGTATGATCTACGTCCTCCAAGATCTTGACACGTGCTGATTTACGCAAATGTAGTAGGTTTTTTTTATATAGGGCACGTCAATTTGACTTCACCTCGCCTGATGTTAAGCAAAGGCAAAGTCCCGGAAAGAGGGTCACCATCGCAAACATGCACCATGTTAACATTAACAACATGTGGCACTCAGCTTGAGGGCCTCATCAGATGTCTTTTCACGCCCCGCTTGAAGGACCCGGGACTGTAGGAAGAAGGAAACACGTGAGCTGGCAGGGAGTTGCTCTTGAGGTTGGGGTTGAGACGGTAGTTGCTCTCGAAAACCAAGATTAAGAGAAAGAGAAGGAGACAGCTGGGACTAACGATGCGATGATGATGATGATAGGATAGTCGCAATAAGGAGTCATTAAAATAAGAAAATACATAATATTCGAGCTAATTTTGTAGCAAATTCAATACATATTGAAATATGAATCTTCTCGGGCGGGACTCGAACCCGCGATCTTTTCCTTACAGGGGGAATGCCTTGACAGAACGATAGTTCGTAAGAACATAGGTAGATGACTCCACCGTCGCCTTAAAAACGGATAAAAATAGAAGGGAAATTTTAATCACATCGGGCGTGTCTCGGTAGCCGAGTTGGTCAGGGCATTCCCCCTGTAAGGGAAAGATCGTGGGTTCGAGTCCCGCCCGAGAAGATTCATTTTTCCCTATGTAGTCAATTTGTATAGTCAGCATACTTAATGCTGTAAAACTCATTCAATTAATTTTACAGCAGTTTTTGGTACCTACTTAATAATTCCAGTTGATTTTGGTATCAAAGTGGACCCAAAATCTTTCGCTTCAAAATGGGTATAAAATCAGTCAGTATAATTATTATGCCTCATCAAAAAAAAAAATAAGAAACACATTTTTGAGTAATCCACAATTAAGTAACATGAAAGAGAAAGTTGCAATGTGGGAATATTTTTGAATGCAATAAATCTTCATTAAATACATTACTGATGTTAAGTTGATTAAAATCTTTGGATAGTAACATCGTATTTGTCGAACAATGCCCCAGATTGCGTAAATTAAGCAATTTATTGTTCCAGATGTTTCTAAATTCTGATAAGATGACGTGCATTAATAAATGATTGAGTTAACTTTTTGGGGCAAATTTGATTGACACTTCCTCAACATGACCCTAAAAAATCTATTAGCTTTGCTTCCTCGAAAGCTGAACAAAAATACTGTTAGATTTCATCGATAATGATGATATTCACATTTGCTAGATGATTAGCTTGCTATTCAAATGTGACAATAGTTTATGCATTTTTTTGGACTTTAACTGTCCGTAATGATCCTACTAATATTATAAACGTGGATTTTTTTTTTATACGGGACACGTCAATTTGACTTCACCTCGCCTGATGTTAAGCTAAAGGCAAAGTCTCGGAAAGAGGGTCACCATCGTAAACATTTACCATGTTAACAGTGGTGGCACTCAGCTTGACGGCCTCATTAGATGCCTTTTCACGCCCCGCTTAAAGTACCCGGGACTGTAGGAAGAAGGAAACACGTGAGCTGGCAGGGAATTCCAGGTCTTAGTGGTGCGGCATAGGAATGAATCACTGAAACGCTTGGTTCTAGCAGGTATACTCTGCACCGTAAATGGATGGCATCTTAACCCTGCACGTGTCGTCCTGTGAAGGAATGGGGAGGGAGGGAAATGACTGAGGCTTTCATGTATGGATAGATTATTAAAATTTGATTCAAACATACTTATCGCATTGTTCTCTCAGCTATTAGACTTAGATTTCAGAAATACACCTAAATTGATCCATCTAAATCGATAACCAGACAATTTACAATCATGTTATCTTAACTAAAATCTTTTAAGACACAAGTGCAATCTATCGATACACAGAAGTTTACGAGTTACCGTTTACTGTGTCGACGATAACTAACTCATCAAAATAAGTGTAGTTTGTAACGAGCATTATCATTATCTGTTATTATCCAGAGATTGATTCGCTAAATTATTGATCAACAGATTATCCTTCAGCTTCTATCGAATCCGAAATACAGTGAAAGGAACGTAACAGAAATGTATGTGATTTATAAGATAACAATATAATAGGTGTTGCGAAATTTCTGTATCATTATGTGCTACGTCTCATTCGGTATTGTTGAAATAATTGCAGGCTTCTTAAATATTCCTTTAGTGTGGTGTTGAGAAATTCTGAGCTTTGTAAGTGTAGTTTGATTTCAGTAACATGTGCTGGTATTGTTGATAGACGGTGTTGTTTCCGGTGAGCCTTTTAAATTAGGTTAATACTCGTACCTACTATCTTTTGTTTGATTCAGCAACTATTCACTTGTATTCTCAGTAACAGCTTATAATGATTCAGCTGTTGAGTTGTATTAAAAGCGTCGGTAGCTTAGTGGTTAAGGAGTTGGCCTTACGATCGAGACGTCCCGGGTTCGATCCTGATCACACTACCGACGTGAACCCACTCCTAGCACAAGCAATTTAGCTTAGTTGGAGGGGTTAGAGGGAATATTAGTAACTATGGTTCTAATATTCTTTAAATATATATGTATATATATATATATTTTTTTTTTGAATACCACTATTGAGGTAGGTCATAATTGCAGTGAACTATTTCAACTTCTGGAATTAAAAAGATAGAATTTTTTAAAATGCTCATAGGAAACTCCCTAATAAGTGAACTATTTTTATTCGAATGCATTTCCATAGATCATTAATTCATTGCGCTAACTTGATATCACCACTTTTCACCAGTCTTCATCAGGAGCTTAGATACCAATTGCGCTCTCTTGATATCACCTGTTTTCGTCAGAGCGTTAATACTACGATATTTTGATAGACGGTCTTGAGTAATCAACTTTTAGATTAATTATTTTAATATAAACTTACATTTTTTTTACGTTACTATTGGCGACGGTAAAGTTTAAAGCAACGTTTATGAAGCAAAAACTACCATGCATATGTCACAAAAAATACGGATTGATTTCCTGCATTGCTTGACAAGAAGTAGAAAAACATTATCAGTGCCTTGAAGTTTGTGAACCTAAAATCAAATTCTTACTTTAAATGTCACGTTCGGAATTAAATTTTTTTTTAAACTTATATGGTTTTTTATGGTATACAATTTATATAAATTACGAAATTTGTAAAAAAGCAAATGGAAGGTAGGTCTCGCCCTCTAGATAGATAGACGGACGAGTGACGACCTGAAAAGGATGGCTGAGACGGAGTGGATGTAGTGGATATTGGGAAAGGCTTTTATCTGGGAGTGGACTGCAATGCGCTAATTGATTGATTGATTGATGAAATTTCACCATTTACGAATGTTTTGCCCGTATTGTCAAATCTGATATAAATAACATTTATTAAGTTTTGAAATTTTAGTCATACCAATAATCCATTAATTTTTAGCACATACAATATAATCAATATCTAGTGATCTATTATAAACTTTACAAAAGATAATGGAATTGACAAAAGCAGTGTATAAATTAGAAATAAAAACGGTGCTTTATGCAGAGTATTAGGTATATCGAATGTATAACAGTTTAAGATTGCAATTAATATTTAGTTAGCCTATTACGAAAAACGCTGGACTATGACAAGGCATGATATTTAAGCTGTTATAAAAATTAATTACAGTGTAATAACTGCAAAAATGAATGTAAATTGCACTACTGACTGACCTCTTACGTCATGCACTAACATCTAATCGAGACATGGTAACATTTCGGTGGCTCACATAGAGCTTTTCGAATTGAAAAGCTCTATGTGTTTAGTATTTTAGACCATAATAGTGTATAGACACAGCTTTTCTAAGAAAATTCGTCACGAATAATGGCGTGAAAATCGGTTTTGTGCGAGTAAGCTAATGTCCATAATGTTCTTTTTACAAAACCAGTGAATAATACGATATTTTTTCATGAAGTGAAAAAAATAAATGAATTTGGAACATGCGTAAAATATATGAATTAGGCATAGTTAGAAAAAAAAACATGCAAAGAGGTTACAAAAACGAGAGGTTAAAAACCACCAAAAAAAAAACACACACACAGGATGATCACAGAGGATGATAAGAAATTGTATATGACTGATGCTGACTATACTTATTCCTCGCAGTGGTCTAACCTTAATCCAGTTCATTCTACTTTTATGATGATTCTACTATACACAACTCTCGTTAACATTATGTACGGACAGGTGAGTCTTTAATACCGGCTGCCAAAAAAGATAAGATTTTTCATTTGTCGTTTCACCGGTCTTATATTTATTTGTGATGTGTGAGAGGTAAAAAAAAAGTAGTGACATTAAAATATTTAAATTTTTCATTGCCATGTCAAATAAATTTCATGAGAAATTACATTATGTTGAAGTGTAATTGCTATGGAAGTAAAAGTATTTAGCGTACTTAATAGCCTTAATATTTTTATATGATTGGACTTATTTGGTTATGTTACTATCATTCACGAGTTGTTGGTACAGAAATAATTTTGTGGAACCAGCAACGGTACTAAGAAAATTAAAATTAGTTCCACCGTCTCCTTTCCTATATAGGTCAACATGTGCAGGGCATAGATGTCACCCACATTGGTGCAAACAATCCCATCAAGGACCAAGCGGTTCGGCGAATTTTTTTCTTTATCGCACCTAACACCAAAAAGGTATTATATTATATACCAGCATGCGTCTTTGCTTCTTCCTAAAATCCAGATTCCTTTAAGCACTTTATCATTTGCAAAATTTATCAAGTTAGGGATCACCATTTTAGGGACAGCATCTGTAAAGGCGGCCACTATTCTTTGGGCTGTATCTCAGTTTAATATCAGGCGAGGTGCAGTCAATTTGACAACCTAATAGGCCGTGGCAGTTCGATTGAGAATAAAATTGCAGTCAATATCGTATTAAGGTCGTGATTGTGTGACAAAAATAAAGATTCACGCGGACGCCACGACGCTGCAGTTGGTTTCGCTACAGTGTGAAAAATGCTTACAACCCCTAAGTAACCAGTTCAAACTGATCACCAACTCCGTCAACAAACTTTATTCTCAATCCTATTGACACGAGTAGGATATAACGAAAACAATCTCCTTAATTCATTTTCATATAACATTATCAGGTTCCAAACTATAATCTTAGTGATAGTTTATGATACCCATCACTCAGGTCCAAGATTCGACCGAACGCAATAATTTATTTCTCGCCCGTCGTGCTTATTGCCGAGTGTCGATGACATAAGCACGTCAATAGAAAGAATCTCATTATGAAGACTGTCGTTAGATACAAATTGATCAAATTATAATGTTGCTGTTAACACCATAATGGTACCAAAGTACTAAGTAAGTACCTGCGATAGTACTCGTTATTGCTTGCTTGATATATGGATTGATGGAATTAAGGTTCACCTAAAGGTGAATTGTTTTGTTTGATTCTATTAGCACAATATTCGAATAGGCACTGGGTAGGCAGCACGAGTGTAACGCCCCTGGTGTTGCATACGTCCATAGGCAGCGGTAACCACTTTCCATCAGGTGGTCCGTGTGTTTGTCTGCCACTTAAGTGGTATAAAAGTAATACTTTTTAATGATAGCTAATTGAAGACGGACTTATGTGCGGCTTTTGGCACAGGTTGTTGATACAGCAACAGTTTTGTGGAATCAACAATGATATTATTATACTGCTAACTTTAAGGTAGCAGGTTCGATATAGATCCATGTAGTATCCGGCCGTTCGTAAGAATATCGGTCACCCGAAGACGAATGTACAGAAGAAATTCGAACATACAAGTCATGGCCAAGAGTATTCCTCCTGTAAGGTAATTGCCGTGGGTTTAAGTCTTGGATCTTCACTATTACCGATGTGAATCAATAAAAATTGTAAGCCTTTTTTTATCGTGAGGAAATCCCCTCGGATACCTCCCCCGCCGGAGGCAGAAAGGGTGGTTTTGTCGGACTCGAACCGACTAAAACTGCACGCCGACTGAGGGTCGTAGTGCTAGGCCGGAGATGAGGTTGTCTTCGACATATCCCTCGCACCCCGGCTGAACCAGGCCAACAAATTGTAAGTCCTTAACGATTTCGTGATTACCGCCTTTATATTCGATATCGTAGCTACTTAGTACATTAAACGCTTTAGTTAATTATGCTTGCGTGCAAACCAAAAATCAAACAAAAGCCAGCAGATAAGACCAAGCGAACTGTCAACCAAAAGTACTCTAACGCATTGTATACTTTCTCAACAGAGAAATATCGTCGCCCGCGCAAGCCACGCGTAACAACACTGAAATATCGGAATTGTTTTATGATTAACATTGTGTAATCGGTATTTCGAGATTTCCCCTTGACGAGTTGCTTGATACTTGGTTTCTTATCATCGGGTACTAAATTGATAGCTCATGGCCGGAACAAACCTTTAGATTTACCCAAACCTACCAATGTTTTCTGTACTTGTAGGTATAACTTAACTGTGTCCCATGGTTCACCGGTTATTTGGTGGTATTTGGACCACTACACGTCATTTTTTTTTTAATTTTTTTACTGCTCGTTTTATAAGGGCAATAGTGTGATGTTAAAAAGCGTATAACCTTCATCAAAAACTATCATATATGTAGATAGATTTTTTCAAATCGTATAAGAGAGGTTAGCACATTCAAACAAACAAACACTTTAACCTTTTCCTATGGATTGTAAAAGATTTAAGCATAAAACTACTGTGGGCATAAGGTAGTAATTATCTACAAACACCAGCAGCGAAGGCTGTCTGTATGTAGGCGTGCCAGTAGGCAACAGAAACCGGCAGTGTCTCAGCTGCATACAGTATTCTTATTCTGCAGGAAAGCTATAATTTTGAAACCATTAGTTAAGTTAGACTTTGTTAGTTTTGAAAACAGTTTAACAAATTACCTGTAATGATTGCTCGGTCATTAAATAAGGAGGTTTGTGTTGTTGGGGATCAAAATCTGCGCCTGCACCTGAGCCTCGTCGAGCTTCCGTCTGTGTACAGGTCTTTGTGGGGCCCCACATACTCACATACTCTTGCTAATGGTGGCCAAGGCTCACATAGATGAAAAACTATTAATCTACCGTTGCTACTAATCCGGCCAAGCTAAGTGCCCGAACCACCCCCGAGACGAGGCCGCAATTGTAGCCGTAGGTCTGATGGGAGCCCTGGGACATCCTTCCGAGGGCTTACCCGGGGCTCCCATCCATAGGCTTCTGGGCATTACCGTGGGGGTTTTTAGTCGGTAGGAGTCCGGTATAACATCCATGAAGGATTTTCCCCCACGGTTAAAAAAAAAAAAACCTGAACACTTTTGGGTACACTTTACTGGAAAACCTACGGATTTGTGCTTTAACAAGGTAGTTAAGTTAGCTGCAAAAAAATTGTAGCAATAAAAAATTTACGTTACAATTTTGTATTTAAGTATTTTTGTGCGATGCAAAACTGCGCGAGTCACCACAAAGCTTACCCATTTTGCTAGTTATACTAAGGTACCAAGAGGTTTGATCTGATTAGTATGTTACGTTTGCTCCAAATCTATCGCCTTCAGTGCGTAAATAATGATGTCAAACGTTATTTCGATGTAAAGCACGTTATTACGAGGTACATACTAGGCAGTACATATTAATATTAGATAAGAGACAGGCGGTCGCTCGCCTTGTCCTTTTGTGACGTACACGATATAGTTTTAATGACTTGATTTGTGTTGATACATTGTAGATGTTGCTAAGTTAATATGAAATGAATCCAGCACACTATTTTATGACATTTATGAGTTCTGTACGTTTAGTAAGACAAAACTAGCAGGTAAAAATTACCTATTAGAAACGGCGTGATGGCATCAAAAGTTTAGTAATAGTAGAAGTTCGTAAAATGTGTAAGGACTGGAGCAGATTGGCAGACTGTGGTCTCTGCCTATCCCGGGGACTAAAAAAAATTTAAAATATTTTTTTTTTAATAAAAGGTGTTAGTACTTAAATCGGTGTATCCCCAAAGATTTAGAGAGTAAGATGATACGTATTATAAGCGTATCTGAATCGAATAGCGTATCTGATTCCGATTCAGAGTATCTGAATCGGAATATTATCATTAACACAAGCTATGACAATAATTTCATGGAATCTGATAGTTATTTTAAGCAAACTAACACTTCTTTATTTATTGTGACATAAACATAACATAAACTCACGCCTGTATTCCCCGAAGGGGTAGGCAGAGGTGCTAGCACCCACATTTCGCCAGTTTATGTTTAGGTCCCAATGTAATAGGTGGCGAGCCTATTGCCATTAACCGGGCACTTATAAACCTGCGATAAATACACACATAACTTCGAAAAGCATCCAAAGGTCATTGGTGTGTGCCATGGTAAACCTGGGATCGAACCCGAGACCTCGTCTCAGCAGTCCATTACCCATACCACTAGGCTACCGCAGATTACCGCAGATTTATTGTGACAGTTACTTTAAAATATCTGACAGTAACTTTATGCGATCGGACAGTTGTTTTATGCAACCTGACTAAACAGTCTAAACATGGCTTAACTAAGTCACAATGAAGTTTAAATTCTGAATGTTGTAGTTACACTGACAATAAATAACCCATTACACTTGCAGTACCTAGCTAATTACAGATGGGAAGGAAAAGAAAAAATAAAGTTTCGCAGAATTGAGAACCTTCTTCCTTTCTGAGTTGGTTCAGAAGGAAATAAAGAAAACTGAGGAGTTCAATATCTTCAAAGGATCATCAGTCATTTTTCTTTCACTGTTCCTCCCTTCTTACTAAGAACACAATTAAACATATGTTTTTTTTAGCCGCGTGGTTCCCGGCAGAATAGAATTTGGAACACGCCATCTCTTCCCAAGAGGTGTCGTAGAAGGTGACTAAGGGTTAGGGCTGTTTAACATCCAGGCCAGACTCAGCCTCAAATGCATGGTTCGAGTTAACAATAGTGCCCGGAATACGGCAATAGGCTCACTACCTATTACGTGGGACCGAATAAAATGATTGGTAAATAGGGGTGTTAAGTCACCTCTGCCTAACCCTCCGGCGATAAAGGAGTGATTGTATGTATGTATGTATTTTTTTAGAAGCACCTAATCACTTCACTTCCATCATATCACACACAATATGTAAACATATTACTGTTTACGTTAGGTAACGATTGTCACACGTTCACCAGACAAACAAAGGCTCGACATGATATTCAAGTGTAAGGTAAACGAGTCATATTTACGTTAATAAAACAACTGGAACCACTTTGTCTAGACTTCTTTTTTGCTACCGGAACTGTCCGAATAAAATAAACAGTTTTTATTACCCCGGTAATGGCTTGGTAACCGCGCAATGCGGTAATGCTGTCCTGCTTTGTCTTCTGCACTGACGGCGCGGAAACTCTATGTTCTTAGGGGTTCTGAGCGCCCCTGGTGTTGCGTACTGTTACGGGAGACTTTTAAGTTGACTTTAAAAAAATATTTAATTAGTTTCACGGGTTTATTACTATATTTTTTTTTTTTATCATCATATTATTATTTTTTGTAAATACATAGGTACATAGAATACAAAAGACAATAGTTATTGAGAACTACTAGATGTAGGAAATAGAAGAGTTCGCGGTCAAAGTTGAGACGAGACTGACGCTGAAGTCCCGAGGATATTAGGACTGAGCAAAATGCTGACTTGAACAGTAGGACGGGGGCGACAGCTGACATGGCCCTTTCGCTAACATTAGAGATCCGTAACAGTACGTCCATAGGCCGTTACCATGGCCTATGGACGTACTGTTACGGATCTTTCCATTAGATGGGCTGCGTCCTTGTCTGCCATTTATGTGGTATAAAAATGCTGGCTGTCGAGATAAAAAGTATTCTATGTCTTTCTTCGGGGTTTATTTATAAGCTATCTCCAGTGCAAAATTCATCAAAATCGGTTCAGTGGTACGATAGCATCAAATGGTTTTGTTATGTGTCACATATTTTAGGTATTTATAATGTTTTTAAATTATTGTATAATTTAGAAGTTGATTTTTCGTGGTGCGTTCTTATCTACTTAGAATGAGTAAAACCGTTTCAAAACACGACATATAGATATTTTATACGTGTAAAAATGTATAAAGTGTTATTTTCTGCAGTTTCTAATTATTTCTGTTTCTTCTTTACAGGTAAATAAATGAAATCAACCAACAACGTGACTCAGTAGAAAAGTATGATATATGGTAAGTAAAGTTTTCCAAATTGGCTAGATTGCACAGATGAATAGTGTTATTAAGTGTTTATAAGTGTAACCAAGTGTTTCAAGCCGTCAAGCTGAGTGCCACCACTGTTAACATGGTAAATGTTTACGATGGTGACCCTCTTTCCGAGACTTTGCCTTTAGCTTAACATCAGGCGAGGTGAAGTCAAATTGACGTGCCCTGTATAAAAAAAAAAAGTTTGCAACTTCAAATCAGGTTTGTTATTAGCACAAAGTGTACAATTTCGTACGTCAATGCTAATTATTATTCTCGGTTCATTACTTTATTGGCTCCAACGAGGAAATTACTTACAGTCGTCATTTTTGTAATACTTACTCGTATTTGATAAATTCTTACATTACCAAATAATATTATACAAAAGTAAAATTGTATGTTTGTTGCAAATCAAACACTACTTACTTCAACCAATCAATTAGCCTTTAACAGTTCACTTTTGCACATACGCCTCTCCAAATGGGCGATATAGCAACCCATCTTCCACCTCGTTCTATCCCAGCACTGGAATCATATATCTTGTACCTAAAATGTGCTCAAAATACACGTTTCTTGGATGCATTTTGAAGTCATCACGGGGTGCTATTGAGGTGGACGTGTTCAAATTCACCAAGTATGGATTATGACAAAAGAATCTGCGCGCGCCAGGGCCAAATATATCACCTATTACGTATTTGTGGTGCAAGAAAGTTTGTCAAACAAACATCAATTCATAGCTCGGTTTACGTATTACTGGTACTTTGGTGACACAGAGCCCCGCCCGCCAATTAAATCGTCAATATGGCTTACGACATGTTCTAGCTTATTAGAGTAGAACATAAATGGAACGGGGAAGTGATTATGTGTTGCACTATACTTGTACTTGCATTGGTAGAACTAGTATGAGGGTGGAGAATAGTCCAGAGAATGACGGCCTGTTAGGTGTAGCGGTAGATCGTCACCCAACTCTTCCCCCCTCACCCCATAGACGCGGGATAACATCCGAACCACCCCCCTAAGGGAGGCCGCAGTAGTAGCCGTAGGTCTGATGGCAGTCCTGGGACATCCTTCCGAGGGCTTACCCGGGGTTCCCAACCGTAGGCTGTTGGGCGGTACGTGAGGGTTTTTAGTCGGCAGGAGTCCGGCATAGCATCCACGAAGGATTTTCTCTCACGTTACAAAAAAGCGGTAGATCGTTCAACTGCTCGCAGGGTTCGATTCTCACTCATTGCAAATTTGTGTGCATGAATTTTCATTGGTTTAGTTTCTATGTATTTAGGTACTAAAAATATCCAAGTATGTTTATGCGCTTTATAGATTTTAAAACACAAACTATGCATACTTTAGATAACGCTGTGTAGAATGCTGTAGAATATTTATTCTCTAGGAACCAACACAGTCTCAATAAGGTCAACATCTGATTCATTGGAGAAACTAAGTATTTCATAAACTAGTGCCTTTATGTAAATGTAGCACCTCATTTTGTCGCACGTAGGCAGTAATTGAGTTTGTATCGCTAGATAATAGGGCTTTTTTTTTTTTTTTTTTTTTTATCGTGCGAAAAATCCCCACGGATACCACCCCCACGGAGCCGGTGGAGGCGGTTATGTCGGACTCGAACCGACTAAAACGCACGCCGTCTTGGGTCCTTGGCTGCCGGAGGTGAGATTGCCAAAAGCATATCTCTCGCACCCCGACAGACCCAGGACCATCTCTTTCGAGATGGCCCCCTTCGGGTTGTGGGGACCAAAATGTCCCCATCTAGCCCCGGTTACGGGGAGGCGCACTTTGCGCCGCCGCCGCGGCCTGCTTCTGCTAGGGTGACAGGCGGCTCCACCGGTCACCCCCAGGCCAGCGCTCATGGAGGACGGAGGTCGTTCTGCGACCTCCGACGTCCGGTTCGCCTTCGCTCTGCACGGGCTTCCCGGGCCCGGAGTCTGGTCCGGACCCGACCGGCCGCCTCCTTCTCGAGCATTACTTGCTCGCAGAAGGAGGCGGCCGCACCCCAAGCGTTTGCGCATCGTACCATCGCTGTGAGCAATGTGACGAGTGTGAGGACTCCCACCCCTAGAGCCGCCACTAGGACCCGCCTCGGCGTGTCCCACGCCGGGCACTCGGTCAGCGTGTGCAGCTCTGTGTCCTCGCTCGCATCACAGTGATGGCACTCGGACGTTGGCTCCTTCCGGATCCGACACAGGTAACTCCCGAAACACCCGTGTCCGGTAATCACCTGCGTCAGCCGGTACGAGAGGCTGCCGTGTGGCCTCTCTAGCCACTCCTCCATGATGGGTCTTACCGAGATAATAGGGCTAAACGGAAACTCACACAATTATTTTTAATTTACTATACTTTCGATATCGATAACTAAAATATGATAAGAATTGAAGCTAAATAAACAGGATAAATAGTAGTCCCATGTGAGAATAAATTCCTTATAGAAAGAAAGAAAGAAAAAATAAAGAGATTTTATTATAGTACCATCACATCACTTATCCGTTCTGTGGTACAACACAAACATACATTGCTTACCCTATTAATTTGTACATGGGTACCATTTGAGGCATATTACTATCTACAAATGGATGCACATTTATGTTGTATCAAAAAAGAAGTCAGTTCAGTATAGTGCCGGGTACAAGAACCCAGCACTGGTTTTCAACTGCCTCCTCCCTTCCTTATAACGGAAATCAGTTCATCGAAGTTCGCACGAGATGCAATAGAATCAAAGAATCAAGAATTGATAGTATAATCCTTGGATTTCGAACCCGTAACTTCGTGGGTACAAGTCCAACGCCTTAGCTTTAGTTTTTAGGGTTCTATACCTAGAGGGTAAAAACGAAACTCTATTACTAGACTCTGCTGTCTGTCTGTCACCAAGGCGTTACCCATGAACCATGATAGTTATGTATTTTTGTTGCCACTATAACAACAAATACAATTATTCGGATCCTTCATGCGCGTGTCCGACTCGCACTTGACTGTCTTTTTTCAGTTATCTGATTTTTGAAGCAATAAAATATGATATGCATCTTCGAAAAACATTGGAAAAAATGAAATGCTCAAGTGAGACTCGAACTCACGACCTTTCGCTTACAGGGCGACTGCTCTGCCAACTGAGCCATTGAGCACCACCTGAATCATTCCAAATTTTCCTTCTCTTTATATCCGTCTATAAGGGCGACGGTGCAGCCATCTACCAACATTCTTACGAACTGTTGGAAACAATGAATGATTTTTCAACCATTTTTAAACATTGAATTTTTGATGACTGCGCCCAAATATTTGAATGAATTTTTTATAGCATTTATTATGCTAACTGTTAAGTTCGAAAAACATTGGAAAAAATGAAATGCTCAAGTGAGACTCGAACTCACGACCTTTCGCTTACAGGGCGACTGCTCTGCCAACTGAGCCATTGAGCACCACCTGAATCATTCCAAATTTCTTCTCTTAGTAATTTATTAGTCCAATAATGCAGCTAGTCATAAAAATACCTATTTATTGGTTAGGAAATATGTAATAGAAATATAAACACAGTAATTAATTTTAAAAGTCAATGTATGATAAAAAAGATAATAAGGAAACCTAATAATTTATTGTATCTATTAAAATAGTGTAATGTATTTAAAATTACACTATTAAATACTGTTACACTATTTAACCCTCAAATTATATTTAATTAGTTATATAATATATTATATAGGAATCATATCGAAATATAAATTCCAGCTGCGTGTATTGTTCATAAAAAAACCCTATTTAAAAAATTAAATAAAACCGTTCCCACACCAAGACGGGAACCTCTTCATTTTTCATATTTGATCACGAATCATGACACACAACCTTTACATCAACTCAAGTCTTGTCAATCAATCAGTTTTAGATTAAAACTATTAAGTAGATATCAATGTACCATATTGGGTATAGCTATAATGTTTCATACAATTCTAAGATACGAATATTAGCTGTACCGACGCTTTATGTAATAAAACATCATTATTTCAATCGTTTCTCGCGTCCAGGTCAGATGATTGCAGTAATATCATCGATCACTCGTCGGAATGTCACTCCTCATAATCTATGATTACTGGCAATAAATACGAAAACTATTTAGGTATAGTCCACGCCTCTAATTTGAAGGCGCCCTTAATTTTACTATTATTGTACAAGAAATATCAAGGAAATCTGAATATAAATTATAATTGATTGTATATTATTGCATTTCATATAAAAAATAATAATATCATAATGTTAAAGTTGCATTGAACAAAACACTTAGTCCATATTTTGAAACATTTATGTACAATACATCTTTTTTCTTATGACGTAATTAACGTCGAAAAATATAAAAACGCGTGTCAAAAGATCGCAATCATTTTGATCTCCACTATTAACCCCTTCACTGTAGAGGTCGGACAATATGAACTAAAATCATTTAGACTAATCAGAACTTTCAAATTGAAATTAGTTGAGGTCGTACCAAAAAGGTTTAAGTAATCAACATAATATCTAATCGTTCAGCAACCTTGATTGTGCGGAACTTGGTAAAAAATATCTGCTTTATATATAGATCAATGTATGTTTATATGTTAACGAGTTGTTGAGTATGTTATACCAAGTTACAGGCAACAGGTAGTGAAAAGAAGAGTTGGTGTCCTCGCCCAAATATCACTTGCTTGCTGGGGATTGTCCGTCAATGCGTGCGGTAATTGAGATCTTTTTCCATTCACGGTCGTAGTTAAGACCTTTGTAAATGTGCGAATAAAGATGCATATCTTATTTATATAAAGTACTAGCTTCCGCCCGCGGCTTCGCCCGCGTGGTGTGTTGATAAAAAGCAGCCTATTGCAAAAATAACAAAATCGAAGAATAAATAAGCTTACGTCTTTTTTTAAGGTTGTGTCTCCAATGTAAGAACGGGACCCTAAAGAATTTGAATTTGAAGAATTTGAAAATTTTTGAGAAGGATAGATAGGTACGGATATAATGATTGATGGTGATGGTAATACAAAAGTTATAGCTACTGCAATGTACTCCTATAAACTACATTAAAAGATTTATTTCGTTCAGCAAAGACATGTAGATTTTGCGATTTAGAAACGCGGGAGCAAGCCATATAGAGCTGGCCGTGGGAAAAACATGGTGAGCCTAAATGTAAGCCTGCTACCTTTAAGGTTTGACCCTGCGATTTGTTGATGGTCGTTGAAAACGCAACTTTTAAAGGGAACTGCAGGCGTTTAAAATTAAATGGTAAATTGTTGGGTATTATTGGGATACGCGGTATAAGAACATTGATTCCCTTGGCTTCTCCAGTTAAGATGGTTGCCTTCACAATATGCCTTCCTAATTCAGTCACTCGTAACCGAGTACCGTTGCATAATCTTGGCGCATCCAAGTTACGCATTAACAAAACGGGTACACCTACTTTTAATTCTAACTCATGCGATGGCACCCCAGATAACTCCAAAGAGTTCAGGAACTCCACGGGGTAGCTCGTACTGTCATCGGATGACATACCTGTGTCGACGGAGTTGTACACTGATGTGTCGCTCGTTAGTTTGTCCAAGATTTTTTTATTTATTTTTGCAACAGTGTCATTTTTAGGTGCCAGTATGGTTCTTTCACACAACCAATTTTCGTCAAGAATATTTTGTTGCAGATTCGGAAAAACTTGATCAATGAGCTCGTCTTCCGACTCCACGACATGGCAAAATTGATGTGTGAAAAGTACCATACCTTCTTGGTCGGTGTGTAGGTGGCCTTCACCAATTTCTAGGAGTTTTTCAGCATATGCTCCTGACTCGGTATCGCTAAATAACTGGACTCGCATATTGGTGGTAAGATAAAGCTTTTCAACTTTAGTCCACAGATATGATGCCCTTAGACACGCTTTAATCTCGTCTGCTGCAGTGCCTCTCTCAATAACAGGTAAAGTCTGTCTGAAATCCCCTGCCAATAATACTACTACACCATCCATCAATTTTCGTGTGCTGTGTATGTCTTGTAGGTAGCGATCTATCGTGCACTCGTCCCTCACGATCAGCTTACATTCTTTTAAGAGGGCTTACTAAAAAAAGGCCCGCCAATACAATAATAGGTACCCTACTGTGCGTTTTTAACTAATTGCTAGTGCCTTGAAAATTCACGTAACGGACACAACCGTCAACGACGTCTGCCCTCACGCGTCTGCCCGCGTTTGGGTCGCGCACTCAGCGATGAGCGACTTGATCATCGCGCGTGCCAGTCTAGTCAGTCAGCGACATGAAATTATTTTTTTGCGCGTTATTTGATTTTGCTATATCTCCTAAAGTATTAATTTAATTTGCATGGTGTAAAGGGAAAAAACAATCTGCATGAAATGCTCAAGCCAACCAATCTATTTAAAATTATAAGGATTAATAACGTATTTGTATAAATAGCTTTCCCAGTTAGCACTTTATAATTGCCTATTTTTTTAAGTATTTAAATGGATATAGTATGTTATCCTTAAGAGCTGGACATATGGTATCGCGGACTTTTCTGTAGATCTATATAAGATAGACAATTACACTATACATTATTTTGTTATATCTTAAAGGGTTTAGGCAGCGTTTTCGTTGAAAGCTCCCAGACAACTTATTTTTTTCCGTCATTGTCAAGAATTATCGTTACTTAAACGCTTTCATCCCTGTTGACCGGGATAAAAAGTAGCCTATATGTTAATCCAGGGTATAACCTATATACATACCAAATTTCAACCAAATCGGTCCAGCCGTTTATGCGTGAAAGAGTAACAAACATCCATACATCCACACATCCATTCTCACAAACTTTCACATTTATAATATTAGTAGGATGTAGTTACTGAAAAAAAAAATGGTTGTTTAATTTAAGAGTTTCTGCCATTACGCAAGCGAAGGGTTATCATAATTGTCCGTCGTTTCATAAACAAGACTTTTGCACCTAATTATTCTTCGAATAAAGATGCAAATCTTATTAATAACAAGGATATCATAATGTTGGTACTGAAAAAAATTAATTCGTGAATTTCTGCAATAACGTAAGCGAAGGGATTTAATAGTTCCGTAAACACACTTAGAACGGAAAAATAACTGAATTCCGAGAAAGCTCATGTGGTTATTTTATTCGTCGCCAAGCCTTGACGCAAGTATCAATTAAATAAAACTATTTTTAACAGATTTAATAGGACATTGTATGAGTATTATTTATCTGTGTATTTAGAGAGCATTATGCCATCAACTACTCTATTTTTAACAGAGTCAATAGGACATTATATGAGTATTATTTATTTGTATATTTAGAGAGTATTATGCCATCAACTACTGTATCCATAACACTCCTAAATTCAGCCACATTGGGGTTGAATTTAAAAGTTTTAGTTAGGATTAATCCTAGTATCGATTGCAATCAAAACAAATGTAAGATATAGGTTGCTGTGGGTCGCGGTCACGGGATCGTATTTCTGGTACATTGTCATGAAGTACCAGGCGCACAGAAATTTTAAGGAACTTTGTCTGGGTCGCGGGAACAGGAGCTGTGTGTCCTAAACCTTTCAACTTTGAACTTAACGCGGATGAAGTCGCGGGCAAAAGCTAGTAGAATAAGACTATTCGCTTTGGCAACTTCACGATTTTTTATTGGGATTGGTAAGTCTTTATCTACTGATTGAAACTTGATATACGTGCATACGAGATGAAGCAGCATTAAATTAGTATTTTCATCAAAATAAATGTGATCTAAATTTACTGGACATTTATCTGTCTGTGACATTAATTGACTTATTAATCTAATAAATTTGGAATAAATGTGTGATAAATTATTTTGCGTAACATAAATAACCATATAAATAATTAAGTTGCTCTAATTGAAACGTTTTCAGTAACTATTGATTTAATTTTAATTAAATGTTTAATGTATCCGGATTCTTCACCAAAGGTCACCCACTTTTTACAAGTGGGAGTTATGATCTCAAAAAAATTGGACAGATCATGTCTAAAATGCCATATGCATAAATTAATATTGCTAAGATAAAAACACATGCAACAAGCCGATTGTATAGGCAGCCTCAAAATTAGATGATCATTTTCAGCCCTGGAAAATTATTTTTGAGTAAAGTACCTAAATTATATTTTGATAAAGATTCTCCAGTCGGCTTCTTTTTGAACTGAACAATATCTAGAAAATTTCATTTTATTCACATGTTAAACCAAGAATACAAAATTTTACTCCAACAATGCTTCTCGTCGCAATTACTTCCTACTTTGAATTATTGAACCGGCAAATATCATGTGTTAAAATAGTCGTTATGGACCAGTGGACAATCTTAACGTATTAAGTATACTATACATGTACAGAATAATTAATAAACCTGTAGACATTAAATCCGGGTTTAACTAAAAGTTCAGATAAGTTGGCGCAATAATTGACGTTTGATTGTGCACAGTCAGATATAATGCTACAATATAGCAGGATAAATCATAGTTAATTATAATACTTAGATACCAGTAGAAGAATGCAATTTTAAAATGTAAAATAATTACAGTTCAGTAAGATATAATCGTAAATGTAAAATGCATTTTGATCATTATGCACTTAAATTTGCAGACTCATGAACATTGCAAATGAATTTATTATGATTTCTTAACTAACTAGCTCGTTCATAGTCTTATTATTTATTTATGATTTTGCAGGTGCATTCGTTCAAAATGATTTATTTACAAAATTATTATCCTTTTTTTCTCTGAATTCGTCGTTTGTTGACTAAATTCTCTTTATCAGTTTTACCGTAAGATGGAATATTAAGTAAATATTTGAATAAAAATGTGTAATATTGTTGTGTTAGTAAACCCTTGTAACCTTTGAACTTATTGACATAATTGTAACCTTATTTTGGGCACTAAATATAGTGCCAAAAACTTACAATTACATGCAAAAAAGTAATTGCATTCATTTTGATTATACAGTTGCCAAATAAAGCCGTATGTTTCTACCTCAACAATGATAAAAAAGCCAGATGTTTCCAATTTCGAATCGTTGGTGCATTACTGTCTTAAATTAAAGACGAAAGTCGATCATCCACACTTGTGACATACCGACCATTTTCCTTTTAAGCGTTGTTGACATTTACAAACAATATCTTGGTATTGGTTGGTTTGGTTACTGTAATTGGTAAGGTTCATGTAAAAACGACCTTTCCTCATACTTAATTGTCGAGCTGTGTGTGACCTGACGAAATGATCTAAGATGATTTAATAACCTGTATGTGTGGTAAGGATGCGGAAATATATACACGTTTTTTAATCATTTTAATAGTTTTTTTGATCAATCAGCGCTTAGTCCGACTAATGCTAAGTGATTACGATTGATTAACGACGCTTCCAAATGTCACACGCGCAAAGGCCGACCTTGATTATACCATTTTCAGATGCTTGCAACACTGTATTCAAAAATAATCGCTGTGTTCAAATTTATTGACATAAATGGTAGGTAGGTACTGATTATTTTTGAAACATTTTGCGACCCAGGTAATCCTCTGTATTAGAGTTAAAAAAAGACTTAACAGGTTGATGTAGACGGCTAGCACCTACCTATAACTACTCCTGTCTGGTAGAGGATGTAATGGGAATTAGGGATTTTTCTTCAAGAAGGGTATTAGGTTTCTTCAGGGTCAGTAATGCGAGTTTAACACCCCTGGTGATGCTACGTCCTTAAAGCACCACTTTTCATACAGTGAGCCGTGTGCTTGTCTGTCACCGAAAGAGGTATAACATTTTTTTAACAATTTTGGCCTCCATGACTTAACCTGCCACCAAAAAAATCATGGTCGTCTAAACTTGATTAGTTACTAGAACAATTCGCTTGCTCGCGGCATAGCGATCTACAAAGATTATTGAGCTGTTGAAGCAAATGTCGAGTATCTACCTACATAGTTATTGTCAAAATTAGTCGTCAAAGCTTCCTGATTGTAATCTTATTTTGCTAACCTTTCCTATGAGATATCGAGAATGTCACCCGCGTGATATTTTAAAGATTACTTTTGCTGCATGAGTAAATTGAGTGGCCCGCGCCCGTTCGCTTTCGGCGTTTTGTTTACAGCCGATTGGCCCGTGGTCAACTTATTTGGAGCGCTTAGATTTTGTAGCCCTGTGGGGTTCCTCGTGTTAAAAGTAATAAATAGGGTCTAATTTTGAATCTAAAACCATCCAGGGATAACCTAAAATCGGGTCACGTTCAGCTGCGTTTAGGGAATAGATGCTAAATGTTATTATATTTTTAAAGACTATAGTACGTGTTTCTCATTCACTAGTCTTGTAATGTAAAAAATTATAGGTTCCTATAAAGTTCCTGTGTAATTAACTTTACACTTATTTTTTTCACTTAGTGAAATTGATGAAATAATCAAATCGTATCTTTTGTTCAAGCACCCATAGAACCCGCAAAATTAAAACTAAATAAGTCTCTAGATTATCGAGTTCAAACCTACTAAAACAATAATATGATGC